>JAOQMS010051198.1:0-56310 GCA_027563885.1 Erythroxylum longipes | reverse complement strand
CCCGTTTCCACACTTTTGGTGGGCAAAACAGGCTGTCAACATGGGCGCTAGGCACCTTCGGTAGGAAAAACAGCCCGTCGGCACTAGCGCAGGGCACCTTTGGTGGGAAAAATAGCCCGTTGGCCAAGTTCATCAGGCAAAACAGCTCGTCAACACGGGCGCTACGCACCTTCAGTGGGAAAAATAGCACGTCAACATAAGTTCGGTGGGCAAAATAGCTCGTCGGCACACCTTCGCTATGAAAAATAGCCCGTCGGCACGGGCTCTAGGCACCTTTGGTGGAAAAAATAGCCCGTCAGCACACCTTTGGTAGGAAAAATAGCCCGTCGGAACGGGCGCTAGGTACCTTCGGTGGGAAAAACAACCCGTCGGCACAAGTTTAGTGGGCAAAACAGCCCGTCGCCACAGGCCCTAGGCACCTTCATTGGGCAAAACAGCCCGTCAGCACGGGCGCAGGGCACATTCGGTTGGAAAAACAACCCGTCAGCACAAGTTCGGTGGGCAAAACAGCCCTTTGGCACGAGTGCCGGGCACCTTCGGTTGGAAAAACAACCCGTCGGCACAAGTTTAGTGGGCAAAACAGCCCGTCGGTAGATCTTCGATGGGCCAAACAGCCAGCCAACACAGGCGCTAAGCACCTTCGTTGGGGAAAACAGCCCGTCTGTAGGCCTTCGGTATGCAAAATAGCCCGTCTGTGGACCTTCGGTCGGAAAAAAAGCCCATCAGTAGACCTTCGGTATGCAAAATAGCCCGTCGGGATGGGTATAGGGCACATTCGGTGAGAAAAATAGCCCGTCGGCACAAGTTCATCAGACAAAACAGCTCGTCGGCACGGGCCCCACTCACCTTCGGTGGGAAAAACAGCACGTCGACATAAGTTCGGTGGGCAAAACAGCCCGTCGGCACGAGCGCAGGTCACATTCGGTTGGAAAAACAGCCCGTCGTCACAAGTTTGGTGGCCAAAACAGCCCTTTAGCACGGGTGCTAGGCAACTGCGGTGGGCAAAACAGCCCATCGATGGATCTTCGGTGGGCAAAACAGCCCGTTGGCACGGGCGCTAGGCACCTTTGGTGGGAAAAACCGCCCGTTTGTAGACCTTCGATATTCAAAACAGCCTGTCTGTAGACCTTCAATGGGAAAACAGCCCGTCTGTAGACCTTCGGTGTGCAAAATACCCCGTCGAGATGCGCGCAGGGTAGCTTCGGTGCAAGAAATAGCACGTCATCCCAAATTCGTCGAGCAAAACAACCCGTCGGCATGGGCACCAGGCACCTTTAGTGGGAAAAACAGCACGTCGGCAGACCTTTGGTGGGCAAAACAGCCAGTTGGCATGCGCACTCGACACCTTCGTAGGGGAAAATAGCCCGTCGGCCCAGGTTCGTCGAGCAAAACAGCCTGTTGGCACGTGCGCCACACACTTTTGGTGGGAAAAACAACAGGTCGGCAGACCTTCGGTGGGCAAAACAGCCCGTCGGCAAGAGTTCGGTGGGCAAAACAGCCCGTCTGTAGACCTTCGGTATGTAAAATACCCCGTCGGGATGGGCGCGGGGCACCTTCGGTGCGAGAAATAGCACGTCAGCCCAAATTTGTCGAGCAAAACAGCCCGTCGGCAGACCTTTGGTGGGCAAAACAGGCAGTTGGCACGGGCACTCGACACCTTCTTAAGGGAAAACAACCCGTCGGCACAAGTTTGTTGGGCAAAACAGATCGTCGGCACAGGGGCAAGGCACATTCGGTGGGAAAAACAACACGTCGGCACAAGTTCGGTGGGCAAAACAGCCGGTTGGCACGGGTGCTCGACACCTTCGGTGGGCAAAACAGCTCGTCGGCACGGGCGGTAGGCACCTTCGATGGGAAAAACAGTTCGTTGGCAAGGGTTCTAGGCACCTACGATGGGAAAACAACACGTCTGTAGACCTTCAGTGTGTAAAACAGCCTATCGGCAAGGGCGCTAGGCTCCTTCGGTGGGAAAAACAGCCCATATGTATACCTTTGGTATGAAAAACAGCTCGTCGGGACGGGCACAGGGCAACTTTGGTAGGAAAAAAAGGCCGTCGGCCCAAGTTCTTTGGGTAAAACAGCCCGTCGGCACGGGCGCTACAAACCTTCAGTGGGAAAAACAACCCGTCAGTAGACCTTCAGTGGGTAAAGCAGCCCGTCGGCACAAGTTCGGTGGGAAAAACAGCCCGTCGGTAGACCTTCGGTGTGAAAAATGGCCCGTGGGCACACCTTCAGTGGGCAAAACAGCCCATCGGTACGAACGCAGGACACATTTGGTGGGAAAACAGCCCGACGGCACAAGTTTGATGGGCAAAACAACCCATTGGCACGGGCGCAGGGCACATTCAATGGGAAAAACAGCCCGTCGGCACGGGCGCTAGGCACCTTCGGTGGGAAAAATAGCACGTTGGCAGACCTTCAGTGGGCAAAACAGCCCGTCGGCATGGGCGCAGGAAAACCTTCGATGGCAAAAACAGCCCGTCGAGGCAAGTTTGGTGGGAAAAATAAACCATCAGAACGGGCACTAAGCACCTTCAGTGGGCAAAACAGCCAGTCCGCACAAGTTTGGTGGGCATAATAGCCTGTAGACCTTCGGTGGGCAAAACAGCCTATGGGCACACCTACGGTGGGCAAAACAGCCCGTTGACACAGGCGCTAGGCACCTTCGGTGGGAAAAACATCCCGTTGCCACACCTTCAGTGGGCAAAACAGGCTGTCAACATGGGCGCTAGGCACCTTTGGCAGGAAAAACAGCCCGACGGTACGGACGCAGGGCACCTTCGGTGGGAAAAACAGCCCATCGGTACGGGCACTAAGCACCTTTGGTGGGAAAACAGCCCGTCGGCACAGGCACTGAGCACCTTCGGTGGGAAAAATAGTCCATCGGTGCACCTTCGTTGGGCAAAACAACCAGTCGACACAAGTTAGCTGGGCAAAACAGCCCGTCGGCCCAAGTTCGGTGGGCAAAACAGCCCTTCGGCACAATTTCAGAGGGCATAACAGCCCGTCAGACAAGTTCATGAGGCAAAACAGCTCGTCAGTATGGGCGCTACGCACCTTCGGTAGGAAAAATAGCACGTCGGCACAAGTTCGGTGGGCAAAACAGCCCGTCGGCACGGGTGCTATCCACCTTTGGTGAAAAAAATAGCCCGCTGGCACACCTTCGTTGCGAAAAGCAGCCCATCGGCCTGGGCGCTAGGCACCTTCGATGGAAAAATAGCCCGTCAGCACACCTTCGGTAGGAAAAATAGCCCGTCGGCACAAGTTTAGTGGGCAAAACAGCCCGTCGGCACGGGCGCAGGGCACTTTCGGTGGGAAAAACAGCCCATCGGCACAAGTTCGATGGGCAAAACAGCCCTTCGGCACTGGTGCCAGGCACCTTCAGTGGGCAAAACAGCCCGTCGATATATCTTCGGTGGGCAAAACAGCCAGCCAGCACAGGCGCTAGGCACCTTCGGTTGGGAAAAGAACCCGTCTGTAGACCTTTGGTATGCAAAACAGCCCATCTGTAGACCTTCGGTGGGAAAAAAGCCCGTTAGTAGACCTTCGGTATGCAAAATAGCCCTTCGGGATGGGCGTAGGGCACCTTGGGTGTGAAAAATAGCCCGTCGGCACAAGTTCGTCGGGCAAAACAGCCCGTCTACACGGGAGCCACTCACCTTCGATGGGAAAAACAGCACGTCGACACAAGTTCGGTGGGCAAAACAGCCCGTCGGCACGGGCGCAGGTGACATTCGATTGGAAAAACAGCCCGTCGGCACAAGTTTGGTAGGCAAAACAACCTTTAAGCACGGGCGCTAGGCATCTTCGGTGGGCAAAACAGCTCGTCGGTAGATCTTCGGTGGGCAAAACAGCTAGTCGGCATGGGCGCTAGGCACCTTCAGTGGGAAAAACAGCCCGTCTGTAGACCTTTGGTGGGAAAATAGCCCTTCTGTAGACCTTCGGTATGCAAAATACCCTGTCGGGATGGGCGCAGGGTACCTTCGGTGCGAGAAATAGCACGTCAGCCGAAATTCGTTGAGCAAAACAGCCCGTCGGCACGGGCACCACTCACCATTGGTGGGAAAAACAGCACGTCGGCAGGCCTTTGGTGAGCAACACAGCTCGTCGGCACGGGCGCTACGCACGTTCGGTGGAAAAAACAGCCCTTCGGCACACCTTTGCTAGGAATCCAGCCCATTGGCACAAGTTCGATGGGCAAAACAGTCAGTCGGCATAAGTTCGATGGGCATAACAGCCTTTCGGCACGGTAGTAGGCACTTTCGGTGGGAAAAACAGCCCTTCGGTAGACCTTCGATGGGCCGAACAGCCTGTCAGTGCACCTGCGGTGGGCAAAATAGCCCGTCGACACAGGCGCTAGGCAACTTCAGTAGGAAAAACAGCCCGTTGCCACATCTTCGGTGGGCAAAACAGCCTGTCAACATGGGCGCTAGGCACCTTCGGTAGGAAAAATAGCCCGTTGGCACGGGCGCAAGGCACCTTCGGTGGGAAAAACAGCCCGTCGGCCCAAGTTCATCAGGTAAAACAGCTCATCGGCACGGGTGCTACGGGCCTTCGGTGGGAATAACAGCACGTCGGCACAAGTTCGGTGGGCAAAACAACCCGTCGGCATAGGCTCTATGCATGTTAGGTGGAAAAAACAGCCCTTCGGCACACCTTCGCTGGGATAAACAGCCCGTCGGCACAAGTTTGGTGGGCAAAACAGCCAGTCGGCACAAGTTCAATGGCCATAACAGCCCTTCGCCACTCCAGTAGGCACTTTCGGTGGTAAAACAGCTCTTCGGTAGACCTTCGGTAGGCCAAACAGCCTGTCGGCACAAGTTCATCAGGCAAAACAGCTCGTTGGCACGGGTTCTACGCACCTTCGGTTGGAAAAACAGCCCGTCGGCACAAGTTCGGTGGGCAAAACAGCCAGTCGGCACAAGTTCGATGGGCATAACAGCCCTTCGGCCCGACAGTAGGCACTTTCGGTGGGAAAAACAGCCCTTCGGTAGACCTTCGGTGGGCCAAACAGCCTGTCGGCACACCTGCGGTGGGCAAAACAGCCCGTCGTCACAGGCGCTTGGCACCTTCGGTGGGAAAACAACCCTTTGCCACACCTTTGGGGGGCAAAATAGGTTGTCAACATGGGCTCTAGGCACCTTTGGTAGGAAAAACAGCACATCGGCACAGGGGCAGGCCACCTTCGGTGGGAAAAACAGCCCGTGGGCCCAAGTTCATCAGGAAAAACAGCTCGTCGGCACGGGCGCTATGCACCTTCGGTGGGAAAAATAGCATGTCGGCACAAGTTCGGTGGGCAAAACAACCCGTCGGCACGGGCGCTTTGCATGTTCGGTGGAAAAAAAGCCCATTCGACACACCTTTGCTAGGAAAAACAGCCCGTCGGCACAAGTTCGGTGGGTAAAACAGCCAGTTGGCACAAGTTCGATGGGCATAACAACCCTTCAGCACGGCAGTAGGCACATTCGGTAGGAAAAACAGCCCTTTGGTAGACCTTCGGTGGGCCAAACAGCCTGTCGGCACAAGTTCATCAGGCAAAACAGCTCGTCGACACGGTTGCTACGCACCTTCAGTGGGAAAAACAGCCTGTCGGCACAAATTCAGTGGGCAAAACAGCCAATCGGCACAAGTTCGATGGGCATAACAGCCATTTGGCACGGTAGTAGGCACTTTCGGTGGGAAAAATAGCCCTTCGGTAGACCTTTGGTGGGCCAAACAGCCTGTCGGCACACCTGCGGTGGGCAAAACAGCCCGTCAACATTGGTCCTTGGCACCTTCGATGGGAAAAAGAGCACGTTGCCACAGCTTCGGCGGGCAAAATAGGCCGTCAACATGGGCGCTAGGCACCTTCGGTAGGAAAAACAGCCTGTCGGCAAGGGGGCAGGGCACCTCCGGTGGGAAAGCCAGCCTGTCGGCCCAAGTTCATTAGGCAAAACAACTCGTCGACACGGGCACTAAGCACCTTCGGTGGGAAAAACAGCACGTGGGCACAAGTTCGGTGGGCAAAACAACCCGTCGACACGGGCACTATGCACGTTCGGTGAAAAAAACAGCCCTTCGGCACACCTTCGCTGGGAAAAACATCCAATTGGCACAAGTTCAATGGGCATAACAGCCCTTCGGCCCAAGTTCATCAGGCATAACAGCCCATTGGCCCAAGTTCATCAGGCAAAACAGCTCGTCGACACAGGCGCTACGCACCTTCGGTGGGAAAAACAGCACGTTGGCAGAAGTTCGGTGGGTAAAACAGCCGGTCGGCAGGGGCACTATGCACCTTTGGTGGAAAAAACAGCCCGTCAGCACACCTTCGGTGGGAAAAATAGCCCATCGGCACAAGTTTAGTGGGCAAAATAGCCAGTCGGCACTAGCCCTAGGCACCTTTGTTGGGCAAAACAACCCGTCGGCAAGGGTGCAGGGCACATTCGGTGGGAAAAACAGCCCGTCGGCACAAGTTCAGGGGGCAGAACAGCCATTCAGCACGGGCTCTAGGCACCTTCGGTGGGCAAAACAGCTCGTCGGTAGATCTTCGTTAGGCAAAATAGCCAACCGGCACAAGCACTAAGCACCTTCGGTGGGGAAAACACCCCGTCTGCAGAACTTCGGTAGGAAAAAAAGCCTGTCAGAAGACCTTCGGTATGCAAAATAGCCCGTCAGGATGGGCGCTAGGCAACTTCGGTGTGAAAAATAGCCCGTCGGCCCAAGTTCGTCGAGCAAAACAGCCCATCGGCACGGGCGCAGGTCACATTCGGTGGGAAAAACAGCCAGTTGGCACAAGTTTGGTGGGCAAAACAGCCCTTCAGCACGGGCGCCAGGCAACTTCGGTGTGCAAAACAGCCCGTCGGTAGATCTTCGGTGGGCAAAACAGCCAATCAATACGGGCGCTAGGCACCTTCGGTGGGAAAAACAGCCCGTCTATAGACCATCGGTATGCAAAACAGCCCGTCTGTAGACCTTCGGTGGGAAAAACAGCCCATCTGTAGACCTTCGGTATGCAAAATACCCCGTCGGGAAGGGCGCGGGGCACCTTCGGTGTGAGAAATAGCACGTCAGCCCAAATTTGTTGAGCAAAACAACCCGTCGGTAGACCTTTGGTGGGCAAAAGAGGCAGTTGGCACCGGTACTCGATACCTTCGTAGGGGAAAACAGCTCGTCGGCACGGGCGCAGGGCACATTCGGTGGGAAAAACAGCACGTCGGCACAAGTTCGGTGGGCAAAACAGCCGGTTGGCACGGGCGCTCGACACCTTCGGTGGGCAAAACAGCTCGTCGGCACGGACAATAGGCACCTTCGATGAGAAAAACAGTCCGTTGGCACGGGTTCTAAGCACCTTCGATGGGAAAACAACACATCAGTAGACCTTCAGTGTGAAAAACAACCTGTCGGCACGGGCGCTAGGCACCTTCGTTGGGAAAAGCAGCACATCGGCACGGGCGCGAGGCACCTTTGGTGGGAAAGGCAGCTGGTCGGCAGACCTTCGGAGGGCAAAACAGCCTGTTGGCACGAGGGCTAGGCACCTTCGGTTGGAAAAACAGCCCATCTGCACACCTTCGGTAGGAAAAACAGCCCGTCGGCACGGGTGCTAGGTGCCTTCGATGGGAAAAACAGCACTTCAGCACAAGTTTGGTGGCAAAATAGCCCTTCGGGAAGGGCACGAGGCACCTTCGGTGGGAAAAATAGCACGTTGGCAGACCTTCGGTTGGCAAAACAGCATGTCAGCAGGATCGCTAGGTGCCTTCACTGGGAAAAACAGCCCGTCAGCACGGGTGCTAGGCACCTTCGGTAGGAAAAACAGCCCGTCGACACAAGTTTGGGGGGCAAAATAGCCAGTCAGCACGGGCGCTAGGCAGCTTCGGTGAAAAAAATAGCCTGTGGCACACCTTCGATGGACAAAACAGCCCGTTGACACAGGCGCTAGGCACCTTTGGTGGGAAAAATAGCCAGACGGCAGACCTTCGGTGGGCAAAACAGTCCATCGGCACGGGCACTGGGCACCATCAGTGGGAAAAACAACCCATCTGTAGACCTTCGGTGGGCAAAACAGCTTGTTGGCACACCTACGGTGGGCAAAACAGCCCGTTGACACAGGCGCTAGGCACCTTCGTTGGTAAAAACAGCCCGTTGCCACACCTTCGGTGGGCAAAACAGGCTGTCAACATGGGCACTAGGCACCTTCGGCAGGAAAAACAGCGCAACGGTACAGGCGCAGGGCACCTTTGGTGGGAAAAACAGCACGTCGGCACGGGCACTAAGCACCTTTGGTGGGAAAAACAGCCCGTCGGCATGGGCACTGAGCACCTTCGGTGGGAGAAACAGCCCATCCGTGCAATTTTGTTAGGCAAAGCAACCAGTCGACCCAAGTTAGCTCGGCAAAACAGCACGTCGACACAATTTCGGTGGGCAAAACAGCCCGTCGGCACAAGTTCGGTAGGCATAACAGCCCGTCGGCCAAGTTGATTAGACAAAACAGCTCGTCGGCACGGGCGTTACGCACCTTCGGTGGGAAAAATAACACGTCGGCACAAGTTCGGTGGGCAAAACAGCCCGTCAGCACGGGCGCTATGCACCTTCGACGGAAAAAACAGCACGTCGCCACACCTTCGCTGCCAAAAACAGCTCGTCAGCCCGACGCTAGGCACCTTCGTTGGGAAAAACAGCACGTCAGCACACCTTCGATAGGAAAAATAGCCCGTCGGAACGGGCGCTAGGCACCTTTGGTGGGAAAAACAGCCCGTCGGGACAAGTTTAGTGAGGAAAATAGCTCGTCGGCACTGGCCCTAGGCACCTTTGTTGGGCAAAACAGCCCGTCGGCACGGGCGCAGGGCACTTTCGGTGGGAAAAACAGCCCATCGGCACAAGTTCGATGGGCAAAATAGCCCTTCGGCACGGGTGTCAGGCACCTTCAGTGGGAAAAACAGCTCGTCAGCAGATCTTCGATGGGCAAAACAGCCAGCCGACACAGGCGCTAGGCACCTTCGGTGGGAAAAACAGCCCGTCTGTAGACCTTCGGTGGGAAAAAAAGCTCGTTAGTAGACCTTCGGTATGCAAAATAGCCCGTAGGGATGGGCGTAGGGCACCTTGGGTGTGAAAAATAGCCCGTTGACACGCAGGTCACATTCTATTGGAAAAACAGCCAGTCGGCACAAGTTCGGTAGGCAAAACAACCCTTTAGCACGAGCGCAAGGCACCTTCGGTGGGAAAAACAGCCCTTCGGTAGACCTTCGGTGGGCAAAATAGCCTGTCGACACACCTACGGTGGGAAAAATAGCCCTTTGACACAGGCGCTAGGCACCTTCGGTGGGAAAAACAGCCCATTGCCACACCTTCGGTGCGCAAAACAGGTTGTCAACATGGGCTCTAGGCACCTTCAGTTGGAAAAACAGCCCGACGGCACGGCCGCAGGGCACCTTCAGTGGGAAAAATAGCCCGTCAGCACGGGCACTAAGCACCTTCGGTGGGAATAACAGCCCGTCGGTGGACCTTCGGTGGGCAAAACAGCCAGTCGACACAAGTTAGTTGGGCAAAATAGCCCATCGGTACAAGTTGGGTGGGCAAAATAGCACGTCAGCACAAGTTCGGTGGCCATAACAGCCCGTCAGCACAGCAGTAGGCACCTTCGGTGGAAAAAACAGCCCTTCGATAGACCTTCGGTGGGCAATACAGCCTGTCGGTACACCTACGGCGGGCAAAACAACCCGTCGACACAGGCGCTAGGCACCGTCGGTAGGAAAAACAGCCCGTTTCCACACCTTTGATGGGCAAAACAGGCTGTCAACAAGGGCGCTAGGCACCTTCGGTAGGAAAAACAGCCCGTCGGCACTGGCACAGGGCACCTTGGATGGGCAAAATAGCCCGTTGGCACAGGCGCTAGGCACTTTCGGTGGGAAAAACAGTCCGTCTGTAGACCTTCGGTATGCAAAACAGCCCGTCTGTAGACCTTCAATGAGAAAAACAACCCATCTATAGACCTTCGGTATGCAAAATACCCTGTCAGGATGGGCGCAGGGCACCTTCGGTGAGAGAAATAGCTCGTCAACCCAAATTCGTCGAGAAACAGCCCGTCGACACGGGCACCACACACCTTTGGTGGGAAAAACAACACGTCGGCAGACCTTTGGTGGGCAAAACAGCCAGTTGGCATGGGCACTCGACACCTTCGTAGCGAAAAACAGCCCGTCGGCCCAGGTTCGTCGAGCAAAACAGTCCGTCGGTATGTGCTCCACGCACCTTTGGTGGGAAAAACAACAGCTCGGCAGACCTTTGGTGGGCAAAACAGACCGTTGGCACGGGCGCTCGACACCTTCGGTGGGGAAAACAGCCCGTAGGCAAGAGTTCGGTGGGCAAAACAGCCCGTCAGCACGGGTGCAGGGCACATTCGTTGGGAAAAACAGCCCCTCGGCACAAGTTCGTTGGGCAAAACAGCCCCTCGGCATAGGCACTAGGCACCTTTAGTGGGAAAAACAACCCGTCGGCACAAGTTTGGAGGGCAAAACAGTCGGTCGGCACAGGCACAGGGCACCTTTGGTGGGAAAAACAGCCTGTCGTCCCAAGTTTGGTGGGCAAAACAGCCAGTTGGCATGGGCACTCGACACCTTCGTGGGCCCAGGTTCGTCAAGCAAAACAGCCCGTCGGCACGTGCGCCACGCACCTTTGGTGGGAAAAACAACAGGTCGGCAGACCTTTGGTGGGCAAAACAGCCCGTCGGCACAAGTTCGGTGGGCAAAACAGCCCGTCGGCATAGGCACTAGGCACCTTCAGTGGGAAAAACAGCCCGTCGGCACAGTCGGTAGACCTTCGGTGTGCAAAATAGCCCGTCGGCACACCTTCGGTGGGCAAAACAGCCCATCGGCACAAGTTGGGGTGGGCAAAACAGCCCGTCGGCACAAGTTCGGTGGGCATAACAGCCCGTCGGCACGACGGTAGGCGCCTTCGGTGGGAAAAACAGCCCTTCGGTAGACCTTCGGTGGGCAATACAGCCTGTCCCTACACCTACGGCAGGCAAAACAACCAGTCGACACAGGCGCTAAGCACCGTCGGTGGGAAAAACAGCCCATTTCCACACTTTTGATGGGCAAAACATCCCGTCGGAACTGGCGCAGGGCACTTTCGGTGGGAAGAACAGCCGATTGGCCAAGTTCATTAGGCAAAACAGCTCGTCGACATGGGCGCTACGCACCTTCAGTGGGAAAAACAGCACGTCGACACAAGTTTGGTGGGCAAAACAGCCCGTCGGCACACCTTCGCTGTGAAAAATAGCCCGTCGGCACGGGCTCTAGGCACCTTCGGTGGAAAAAACAGCCCATCAGCACACCTTCGGTAGGAAAAATAGCCCGTCAGAACGGGCGCTAGGCACCTTCGGTGGGAAAAACAGCCCGTCGGTAAAAGTTTAGTGGGCAAAACAGCCAGTCGGCACTGGGCCTAGGCACCTTCGTTGGGCAAAACGGCCCGTCGTCACGGGCGCAGGGCACATTCGATGGGAAAAACAGCCGGCACAAGTTCGGTGGGCAAAACAGCCCTTCGGCACGGGTGCCGGGCACCTTCGGTGGGCAAAACAACTAGCCAGCAGAGGCTCTAGGCACATTCGGTGGGGAAAACAGCCCATCTGTAGACCTTCGATCGAAAAAAAAGCCCGTCAATAGACCTTCGATATGCAAAATAGCCCGTTGGGATGGGCGTAGGGCACATTCGATGTGAAAAATAGCCCGTCGGCATAAGTTCGGTGGGAAAAACAGCTCGTCGGTAGATCTTCGGTGTGCAAAATAGCCCGTCGGCACACCTTCGGTGGGCAAAACAACCCATTAGTAGGGACGCAGGGCACATTCAGTGGGAAAAACAGCCCATCGGCACAAGTTTGATGGGCAAAACAGACCATTGTCACAGGCTCAGGGCACATTCGTTGGGAAAAACAACTCATCGACGCGGGCGCTAGGCACCTTCGGTGGGAAGAATAGCACGTCGGCAGACCTTCGGTGGGCAAAACAGCCCGTCGACATGGCGATAGGCACCTTCGATGGAAAAAACAGCCCGTCTGCCCACCTTAGGTGGGTAAAACAGCCCTTCAGCATGGAGGCAGGGCACCTTCGATGGGAAAATCAGCCCGTCGGGGCAACTTCGGTGGGAAAAATAGCCCGTCGACACAAGTTCGGTGGAAAAAACAGCACGTCAGCAAACTTTTGGTGGGCAAAATAGCGAGTTGGCACGGGCACTTGACACCTTCATAGGGGAAACAGCCCGTCGGCACAAGTTCGGTGGGAAAAACAGCCAGTCAGCACGGGCACAGGGCACATTCGGTGGGAAAAACAGCCCATCGGTACAAGTTCGGTGGGCAAAACAGCCCGTCGGCACGGGCATTAGGCACCTTTGGTGGGAAAAACAGCCCGTCGGCAGACGTTCGGTGGGCAAAACAGCCAGTTAGCACGGGCGTTCGACACCTTCGGTGGGCAAAACAGCTCGTCGACAGACTTTAGGTGGGAAAGACAGCCGGTCGGCAGACCTTCGGAGGGCAAAACAGCCTGTTGGCACGAGCGCTAGGCACCTTTGGTTGGAAAAACAACTCGCCAGCACACCTTTGGTACGTTTAACAGTCTGTCAGTACGGGCGATAGGTGCCTTTGGTGGGAAAAACAGCACGTTGGCACAAGTTCGGTGGGCAAAACAGCTCGTCGGCACGGGCGCGAGGCACCATCGATCTGAAAAACAGCGCGTCGGCAGACCTTTGGTTGGCAAAACAGCATGTCGGTAGGGTCGCTAGGTGCCTTCAGTGGGAAAAACGGCTCGTCGGCACGGGCGCTAGGCACCTTTGGTAGGAAAAACAACCCCGTCGGCACAAGTTTGGGGGGCAAAACAACCCGTGGACATGGGCATAGGGCACCTTCTGTGGGAAAAACAGCCTTTTGACCAAAGTTAGTTGGGCAAAACCGCCCGTCGGCACGGGCACAATGCACATTCGATGGGAAAAATAGCCCATCGGTACTGGTTCGGTGGGTAAAACAACCAGTCGGCACGGGCGCTAGGCACCTTCGGTGGAAAAATAGACTGTTCGTACACCTTCGGTGGGTAAAATCGCACGTCGACATAGGCGCTAGGCACCTTCGGTGGGAAAAATGGCCCGACGGTAGACCTTCGATGGGCAAAACAGCCCGTCGGCACATGCGCTAGGCACCATCGGTGGGAAAAACAACCCATCTGTAGACCTTTGGTATGCAAAACAGTCCGTCGGGATGGGCGCAAGGTAACTTCGGTGGGAAAAAAAGGTCGTCGGCCCAAGTTTGCGGGGCAAAACAACCCGTCGGCACGAGCGCTATGAACTTTCGGTGGGAAAAACAACCCGTCGGTAGACCTTCGGTGGGAAAAGCAGCCCGTCGTTTCAAGTTCGGTGGGAAAAACAGCTCGTCGGTAGACCTTCGGTGTGCAAAATAACCCGTCGGCACACCTTCGGTGGGCAAAAAGCCCATCAGTATAGACGCAGGGCACATTCGGTGGGAAAAACAGCCCGTCGGCACAAGTTTGATGAGCAAAATAGCCCATTGGCATGGGCGCAGGGCACATTAGGTGGGAAAAACAGCCCGTCGGCATGGGCGCTAGCCACATTCGGTGGGAAAAACAACCAGTTGGCACAAGGTCGGTGGGCAAAACGGCCCTTCAGCACGAGCGCCAGGTAACTTCGGTGGGCAAAATAGCCCGTCGGCAGATCTTCAGTGGGCAAAACAGCCAGTCAGCACGGTCGCTAGGCACCTTCGGTGGGAAAAAGCAGCCCGTCTGTAGACCTTCGGTATGCAAAACAGCCCATCGGCACAACTTCGGTGAACAAAACAGCCCGTCGGCAAAGGCACTAGGCACCTTCGGTGGGAAAAGCAGCACGTCGGCACGGGCGTGGGGCACCTTCGGTGGGAAAGGCAGCTAGTCGGCAGACCTTCGGAGGGCAAAACAGCCTGTTGGCACGAGCGCTAGGAACCTTCGGTTGGAAAAACAGCCTGTCGGCACACCTTCAGAAGGTAAAACAGCCCGTCGGCACGGGCGCTAGGCACCTTCGATGGGAAAAACAGCACTTCAGCACAAGTTTGGTGGGTGAAAAGCCCGTCCGGAAAGGCACGAGACACCTTCGGTGGGAAAAACAGCACGTTGGCAGACCTTCGGTTGGCAAAACAACATGTCAGTAGGGTCGCTAGGTGCCTTCACTGGGAAAAACAGCCCGTTGGCACGGGTGCTAGGCACCTTCGATAGGAAAAACAGCCCTTTGACAGACCTTCGGTTGGCAAAACAGCATGTCAGCAGGGTCGCTAGGTGCCTTCACTGGGAAAAATAGCCCGTTAGCACGGGTGCTGGGCACCTTCGGTAGGAAAAACAGCTCGTGGGGACAAGTTTGGGGGGCAAAACAGCCCGTTGGCACAGGCGCAGTTCCCATTCGATAGGAAAAATAGCCCGTCGGCACTAGTTCGGTGGGCAAAATAGCCAGTCAGCACGGGCGCTAGGCAGCTTCAGTGGAAAAAATAGCCTCTCGGCACACCTTCGGTGGGGAAAACAGCCCGTCGACACAGGCGCTAGGCATCTTCGGTGGGAAAAATAGCCCGACGGCAGACCTTCGGTGAGCCAAATAGCCCATCGGCACGGGCACTGGGCACCATCGGTGGAAAAAACAGCCCATCTGTAAACCTTTGGCATGCAAAACAGCCCATCTGCACAGGCATGAGGTACCTTCGGTGGGAAAAACAGTGCGTCGGGAGACCTTCGGTTGGCAAAACAGGATGTTGCCAAGGTCGCTAGGTGCCTTCAGTGGGAAAAACAGCCCATCGAAACGGGCGTTAGGCACCTTTGGTAGGAAAAACAACCCGTCGGCACAAGTTTGGGGGGCAAAACAGCCTGCCGGCAAGGGCACAGGGTACCTTTGGTGGGAAAAACAGCCAGTCAGCCCATGTTCGTTAGGTAAAATAGCTCGTTGGCACGGGCGCAGAGCACATTCGGTGGGAAAAATAGCCCGTCGGTACTAGTTCGGTCGGCAAAATAGCCAGTCAGCACGGGCGCTGGGCAGCTTCGGTGGAAAAAATAGCCTGTCGGCACACCTTCGGTGGGTAAAAGAGCCCTTCGACACAGGCCCTAGGCACCTTCGGTGGGAAAAATAGCCAGACGGCAGACCTTCGGTGGGCAAAACAGCCTGTCGGCATAGGCACTAGGCACTGGGCACCATCGGTGGGAAAAACAACCCATCTGTAGACCTTTGGTATACAAAACAGCCAGTCTGCACGACCACGAGGTACCTTCGGTGGGAAAAACAGTCCGTCGGAAGACCTTCGGTTGGCAAAACAGGATGTCGGCAGGGTCGCTGGGTGCCTTCAGTGGGAAAACAACCCATCGGCACGGGGGCTAGGCACCTTCGGTAGAAAAACATCCCTTCGACACAACTTTGGGGGGCAAAACAGCCCGTCGGCAAGGGCACAGGGCACCTTCGGTGGGAAAAACAGCCAGTCGGCCCAAGTTTGTTGGGCAAAATAGCCCGTCGACACGGGCGCAGTGCACATTCGATGGGAAAAATAGCCCGTCGGTGCTAGTTCGTTGGGCAAAATAGCCAGTCAGCACGGGCGCTAGGCAGCTTCGGTGGAAAAACAGCCCATCGGCACAGGGGCTGGGCACCATCGGTGGGAAAAACAGCCCATCTGTAGACCTTTGGTATGCAAAATAGCCCATCGGGACGGGCGAAGGGTAACTTCGGTGGGAAAAAAAGGTCATCGACCCAAGTTCGTCGGACAAAACAGCTAGTCGGCACAGGCCGTACGAACCTACGATGGGAAAAACAACCCTTCGGTAGACCTTCGGTGGGCAAAGCAGCCCGTCGACAAAAGTTTGGTGGGAAAAACAGCTCGTCGGTAGACCTTCGGTGTGTAAAATAGCCCGTCGGCCCACCTTTAAGGGGCAAAACAGCCCATCGGCATGGACGCAGGGCTCATTCGGTGGGAAAAATATCCCGTCGGCACAAGTTTGATGGGCAAAACAGCCCATTAGCACAAGCGCAAGGCACATTTGGTGGGAAAAAAGCCCATCGGCACGGGCGCTAGGCACCTTCGGTGGGAAAAACAGCACGTCGGCAGACCTTCGGTGGGCAAAACAGCCCGCCGATACGAGCGCTAGGCACTTTCGATGGAAAAAACAGCCTGTCTAGGTGGGCAAAACAGCCTGTCGGCATGGGCACAGGGCACCTTTGATGGGAAAAATAGCCCTTCAGGGCAAGTTCGGTGGGAAAAATAGCCCATTGGCGCTGGCACTAAACACCTTCGGTGGGAAAAACAGCCCGTCGGTGGACATTCGGTGGGCAAAACAGCCAGTCGGCACAAGTTACCTGGGCAATGCAGCCCGTCTGCATAGGTTCAGTGGGCAAAAAAGCCCATCGGCACAAGTTCGGTGGGCATAACAGCACGTCGGCACAGCAGTAGGCACCTTTGGTGGGAAAAACAGCCCTTCAGTAGACCTTCGATGGGCAAAACAGCCTGTCAGCACACCAACAATGGCCAAGACAGCCCGTTGACACAGGCGCTAGGCACCTTCGGTGGGAAAAACAGCCCGTTACCACACCTTCGGTGGGAAAAACAGGCTGTCAACATGGGCGCTAGGCACCTTCGGTGGGAAAAACAGCTCGTTAGCACGGGCGCAGGGCACCTTCGGTGGGAAGAACAGCCCGTGGGCACGGGCACGAAGCACCTTTGGTGGGAAAAACAACCCGTCGGCACGGGCACTAAACACCTTCGGTGGGAAAAACAGCCCGTCGGCACAAGTTCGGTGGACATAATAGCCCGTCGGAACGGCAGTAGGCACCTTCGGTGGGAAAAATAGTCCTTCGGTAGACCTTCGGTGGGCAAAACTGCCTGTCAGCACACCTATGGTGGGCAAAATAGCCCGTCGACACAGGCGCTAGGCACCTTCGGTGGGAAAAACAGCCCTTTGCCAAACCTTTGGTGGGAAAAATAGGCTGTCAACATGGGCGCTAGGCACCTTCGGTAGGAAAAACAGCCAGTCGGTACGGGCGCAGGGCACCTTCGGTGGGAAAAACAGCCCGTCGGCCCAAGTTCATCAAGCAAAACAGCTCGTCGGTACGGATGCTGCGCACGTTCGGTGGGAAAAACTGCACGTAGGTACAAGTTCGGTGGGCAAAATAGCCCGTCGGTACGGGCGCTATGCACCTTCAGTGGAAGAAACAGCCCGTCTACATACCTTTGCTGCGAAAAACAGCCCGTCGACACGGGCGCTAGGCACCTTCGGTGGAAAAAATAGCACGTTAGCACGACTTCGGTAGGAAAAACAGCCCGTCGGTATAAGTTTGATGGGCAAAACAACCCACTGGCACTGGTGCAAGGCACATTCGGTGGGAAAAACAGCCTGTCGGAACAAGTTTGGTGGGCAAAACAGCCCGTCAGCACTGGCGCTAGGCACCTTCGGTGGGAAAAACAGCACGTCAGTAGACCTTCGGTGGGTAAAATTATCAGTCGGCACAGGCGCTCGACTCCTTCGGTGGGCAAAGCAGCCCATCAGCACAGGCACGAGGCACCTTCGGTGGGAAGAATAGCCCATCGGCATGGGCACTAAGCACCTTTGGTGGGAAAAACAGCCCGTCGGTAGACCTTTGGTGGGCAAAACAGCCAGTCAGCACAAGTTAGCTGGGCATAACAGCCCGTCGGCACGGGCGCTAGGCACCTTCAGTGGGAAAAACAGCCCGTCGGTACAAGTTTAGTGGGCAAAACAGCCCATCGGCACTGGCCCTAGGCACCTTCGTTGGGCAAAATAGCCCGTCGGTACGGGTGCAGGGCACATTCGGTGGGAAAAACAGCCCTTCGGCAAGGGCTCTAGGCACCTTTGGTGGGCAAAACAGCCCGTCAGTAGATCTTCATTGGGCAAAATAGCCAGCCGACACAAGCACTAGGCACCTTCGGTGGGGAAAACAGCCCATCTGTAGACCTTCGGTTTGCAAAACAGCCCGTCTGTAGACCTTCGGTAGGAAAAAAAAGCCCGTTAGTAGACCTTCGGTACGCAAAATAGCCCGTCGGCATAGGCGCAGGGCACCTTCTGTGTGAAAAATAGCCCGTCAGTCGAAGTTCGCGGGGCAAAACAACCCGTCGGCACGGGCTCCATGCACCTTCGGTGGAAAAAACAGCACGTCGACATAAGTTTGGTGGGCAAAATAGCCCGTCGGCACAAGTTAGCTGGGCAAAACAGCCCATCGGCACAAGGTCGGTGGGCATAACAGCCCGTTGGCACGGCAGTAGGCGCCTTCGATGGGAAAAACAGTCCTTGGGTGGGCAATACAGCTTGTCGGTACACCTACGGCAGGCAAAACAACCCGTCGACACAAGTTAGCTGGGCAAAACAGCCCATCTAACTTGTTGGGTGGGCAAAACAACTCGTCGACACGGCAGTAGGCGCCTTCGGTGGAAAAAACAGCCCTTCGGTAGACCTTCGGTGGGCAATACAGCCTATCAGTACACCTACGGCGGGCAAAACAACTCGTCGACACAGGCGCAGGCACCGTCGGTGGGGAAAACAGCCCGTTTTCACACCTTTGATGGGCAAAACAGGCTATCAACATGGGTGCTAGGCATCTTCGGTAGGAAAAACAGCCCGTCGGCACTGGCGCAGGGCACCTTCGGTGGGAAAAACAGCCCGTTGACCAAGTTCATCAGGCAAAACAGCTCGTCGACACGGGTGCTACGCACTTTCAGTGGGAAAAACAGCACGTCGACACAAGTTCGGTGGGCAAAACAGCCCGTCAGCACACCTTCGCTACAAAAAATAGCCCGTCGGCACGGGCTCTAGGCACCTTCGGTAAAAAAAACAGCCCATCAGCATACCTTCGGTAAGAAAAATAGGCCGTCAGAACCGGCGCTAGGCACCTTCGATGGGAAAAACAGCCCGTCGGCACAAGTTGAGTGGACAAAACAGCTAGTCGGCACTGGCCCTAGGTACCTTCGTTGGGCAAAATAGCCCGTCGGCACGGGCGCAGGGCACATTCGGTGGGCAAAACAGCCAGTCGGCAGATCTTCGGCGGGCAAAACGGCCAGTCAGCACAGGCTCTAGGCACCTTCGGTGGGGAAAACAACTTGTCTCTAGACCTTCGGTATGCAAAACTACCCGTCTGTAGACCTTCAGTCGGAAAAAAAACCCGTCAGTAGACCTTCGGTATGCAAAATAGCCTGTTGGGAGGGGCGTAGGGCACATTCGATGTGAAAAATAGCCCGTCGGAACAAGTTCATCGGGCAAAACAGCTCATCAGCATGGGCGCCACTCACCTTCGGTGGGAAAAACAGAACGTCGACACAAGTTCGGTGGGCAAAACAGCCCATCGGCACGGGCGCAGGTCACATTCGGTTGGAAAAACAGCCCGTTGTCACAAGTTCGATGGGCAAAACAGCCCTTTAGCACGGTTACTAGGCAACTTTGGTGGGCAAAGCAGCCCGTCGGCAGATCTTCGGTAGGAAAAATAGCCCGTCGGCACGGGCGCTAGGCACCTTCTGTGGGAAAAACCGCCCGTCTATAGGCCTTCGGTATGCAAAACAGCCCGTTTGTAGACCTTCAATGGGAAAAACAACCCGTCTGTAGACCTTCGGTATGCAAAATACCCTGTCGGGATGGCGCAGGGCACCTTCGGTGCGAGAAATAGCTCGTCGGCCCAAATTCGTCGAGCAAAACAGCCAGTCGACACGGGCACCACGCACCTTTGGTGGGAAAAACAGCACATCAGCTGCAAAACAGCCAGTTGGCATGGACACTCGACACCTTCGTAGGGGAGAACAGCCTGTTGGCCCAGGTTCGTCGAGCAAAATAGCCAGTCGGCACGTGCGCCATGCACCTTTGGTGGGAAAAACAATAGGTCGGCAGACTTTTGGTGGGCAAAACAGCCCGTCGGCACGGGCGCTTGACACCTTCGATGGGGAAAACAGCCCGTCGGTAAGAGTTCGGTGGGCAAAACAGCCCGTCGGCACGGGTGCAGGGCACATTCGGTGGAAAAAACAGCCCGTCGGCACAAGTTCGGTCGGCAAAACAGCCCCTTGGCACAGGCACTAGGCACCTTCAGTGGGAAAAACAGCCTGTCGCCACAAGTTTGGGGGGCAAAACAGCCCGTCGGCACGGGCACAGGGCACCTTCGGTGGGAAAAACAGCCTGTCGGCCCAAGTTCGTTAGGCAAAATAGCTCGTCGGTACTATTTCGGTAGGAAAAATACACCGTCGGTACTATTTCGGTGGGCAAAACAGCCAGTCTACACAGCCACTAGGCACCTTCGATGGGCACACCTTTAGTGGGCAAAATAGCACGTCGACACAGGCGCTAGGCACCTTCGATCGGCACACCTTCGGTGGGCAAAACAGCACGTCGACACAGGTGCTAGGCACCTTCGGTGGGAAAAATAGCCTGACGGCTGACCTTCAATGGGCAAAACAGCCTGTCGGCACTGGTGCTAGGCACCATCGGTGGGAAAACAGCCCATCTGTAGACCTTTGGTATGCAAAACAGCCCGTCGGGACAGGCGCAAGGCAACTTCGGTGGGAAAAAAAAGGCCGTCGGCCCAAGTTTGTTGGGCAAAAAAGCCCGTCGGCACGGGCGCTACAAACTTTCGGTGGGAAAAATAACCCGTCGGTAGACCTTCGGTGGGCAAAGCAGCCCGTCGGTACAAGTTCGGTGGGAAAAACAGCTTGTCGGTAGACCTTCGGTTTGCAAAATAGCCCGTAGGCACACCTTCGGTGGGCAAAAAAGCCCATCGGTACGGACTCAGGGCACATTCAGTGGGAAAAACAGCTCGTCGGCACAAGTTTGATTGGCAAAATAGCCCATTGGCATGGGCGCAGGGCACATTCGGTGGGAAAAACAACCCGTCGGAACGTACGCTAGGCACCTTCGATGGGAAAAATAGCACGTCGGCAGACCTTCGAGGGAAAAAACAGCCCGTCAGTGGAAAAACAGCCCGTCTGCCCATCTTAGGTGGGCAAAACAGCCCGTCGGCATAGGCGCAGGGCACCTTCTATGGGAAAAACAGCGCGTCGAGGCAAGTTCGGTGGGAAAAATAGCCCATCAGAATGGGCACTAAGCACCTTCGGTGGGAATAACCGCCCGTCGGTGGACCTTCGGTGGGCAAAACAGCCAGTTGGCACAAGTTAGCTGGGCAAAGAAGCCCGTCTGTACAGGTTCGGTGGGCAAAACAGCCCATCGGCACAAGTTCGGTGGGCATAACAGCCCGTCGGCACGGCAGTAGGCACCTTCAGTGGGAAAAACAGCCCTTCGGTAGACCTTCGGTGGGCAAAACAGCTTGTCGGTACACCAACGATGGGCAAGACAACCCGTCGACACAGGCGCTAGGCACCTACGGTGGGAAAAACAGCCCGTTGCCACACCTTCGGTGGGCAAAACATGCTATCAACATGGGCGCTAGGCACCTTCACTGGGAAAAACAGCCCGTTGGCACAGGCGCAGGGCACCTTTAGTGGGAAGAACAGCCCGTGGGCACGGGCACGAAGCACCTTTGGTGGGAAAAATAGCCCGTCGGCACGGGCATTGAGCAACTTCGGTGGGAAAAACAGCCCATCGGTGCACCTTCGTTGGGCAAAACAGCCAGTCGATACAAGTTAGCTCGGCAAAACAGCCCGTCGGCACAAGTTCAGTGGGCATAACAGCCCGTCGGCACGGCAGTAGGCACCTCCGGTGGGAAAAACAACCCTTCGATAGACCTTCGGTGGGCAAAACAGCCCGTCGACACAAGCGCTAGGCACCTTTGGTGGGAAAAACAGCCTGTTGCCACACCTTTGGTGGGCAAAACAGGCTGTCAACTTGGGTGCTAGGCACCTTCGGAAAGAAAAACAGCCCGTCGGCACAGACGCAGGGCACCTTTAGTGGGAAAAACAGCCCGTCGGCCAAGTTCATCAGGCAAAACAGCTCATCGGCACAGGCGCTAGGCACCTTCAGTAGAAAAAACAACACGTCGGCAGACCTTTGGTGGGCAAAACAGCCTGTCGACACAGGTGCCAGGCACCGTCGGTGGAAAAAACAGCCCGTTTGGCCTCCTTAGGTGGGCAAAATAGCCCGTTGGCATGGGCGGAGGGCAACTTCGATGGGAAAAATAGCTCGTTGGGGCAAGTTCGGTTGGAAAAATAACCCATCAGTAGGGGCAGTAAGCACCTTCGGTGGGAATAACAACCCGTCAGTGGACCTTCGGTGGGCAAAACAGCCAGTCGGCACAAGTTAGCTAGGAAAAACAGCCCGTCCACACAAGTTCGGTGGGCAAAACAGCCCATCGGCACAAGTTTAGTGGGCATAACAGCCCATCGACATGACAGTAGGCACCTTCGACGGGAAAAACAACCCTTCGGTAGACCTTCGGTGGGCAAAACAGCTTGTCGGCACACCTACGGTCGGCAAAACAGCCCTTTGACACAGGCGCTAGGCACCTTCGGTAGGAAAAATAGCCCGACAGCACAGGCGCAGGGCACCTTCGGTGGAAAAAATAGCCCGTTAGCACGGGCGCTAAGCACCTTCGGTGGGGAAAACAGTCCTTCGGCACGAGCACTGAGCACCTTCGGTGGGAAAAACAGCCCGTTGGTGGACCTTCGGTGGGCAAAACAGCCAGTCGACACAAGTTAGCTGGGTAAAATAGCCTGTCGGCACAAGTACGGTGGGTAAAACACCCCGTCGGTACAAGTTCGGTGGGCATAACAACCCATCAGCACGGCAGTAGGCACCTTCGGTGGGAAAAACAACCCTTCGGTAGACCTTTGGTGGGCAAAAAAGCCTGTCGGCACACCTACGGTGTGCAAAACAGCCCATCGACACAGGCACTAGGCACCTCCGGTGGGAAAAATAGCCCGTTGCCACACCTTTGGTGGGCAAAACAAGCTGTCAACATAGGCGCTAGGCACCTTCCGATGGAAAAATAGCCCGTCGGGGCCGGTGTAGGGCACCTTCGGTGGGAAAAACAGCCCGTTGGCCAAGTTCATCAGACAAAACAGCTCGTCGGCACGGGCGCTATGCACCTTCGGTGGGAAAAACAACACGTTGGCACAAGTTTGGTGGGAAAAACAGTCCGTCGGTGGGCAAAACAGTCCGTCGGTACGGGCGCTATGCACCTTCGGTGGAAAAAACAGCTCGTCGGCACACCTTCGCTGCGAAAAACAGCCGGTCAGCATGGGCGCTAGGCACCTTCGTTGTAAAAAATAGCCCGTCAGCACACCTTCGGTAGGAAAAAAGCCCGTCGGAATGGGCCCTAGGCACCTTCGGTGGGAAAAGCAGCCCGTCGGCACAAGTTTAGTGGGTAAAACAGCCCGTCAACACTGTCCTTAGGCACCTTCGTTGGGCAAAACAGCCCGTCGGAACGGGCGCTAGGCACTTTCGGTGGGAAAAACAACCCATCGACACAAGTTCGGTGGGCAAAACAGCCCTTCGCCACGAGTACCAGGCACCTTCGGTGGGCAAATCAGCCCGTCGGTAGATCTTCGGTGGGCAAAACGACACAGGCGCTAGGCACCTTCGGTGGGGAAAACAGCCCGCCTATAGAACTTTGGTTTGCAAAATAGCCCGTCTGTAGACCTTCGGTATGCAAAATAGCCAGTCGGGATTGGCGTAGGGCACCTTCGGTGTGAAAAATAGCCCGTTGGCACAAGTTTGTCAGGCAAAATAGCTCGTCGGCACGGGCGCCACTCACCTTCGGTGGGAAAAACAGCACGTCGACACAAGTTCGGTGGGTAAAAAGCCCATCGGCACAGGCACAGGTCACATTCGGTTGGAAAAACATCCCATCGACACAAGTTCGGTGGATAAAACAGCCCTTTAGCACGGGCGCTAGGCAACTTCGGTGGGTAAAACAGCCTGTCGGCAGATCTTTGGTGGGCAAAACAGCCAATCGGCACGGGCACTAGGCACCTTCGGTGGAAAAAACAGCCCGTCTGTAGACCTTCGGTATGCAAAACAGCCCGTTTGTAGACATTCGGTGGGTAAAACAGTCTGTCTGTAGACCTTCGGTATGCAAAATACCCCGTCGGGATGGGCGCAGGGGACCTTCGGTGTGAGAAATAGCACATCAGCCCAAATTCGTCGAGCAAAACAGCCCATCAGCACGGGCACCACGCACCTTCGGTAGGAAAAACAGCACGTCGGCAAACCTTTGGTGGGCAAAACAGCCAGTTGACACGGGCACTTGACACCTTCATACAGGAAAACAGCCTGTCAGCCCAGGTTCGTCCAGCAAAACAGCCCGTCGGCACGTGCGTCACGCACCTTTGGTGGGAAACACAACAGGTCGGCAAACCTTCGGTGGGCAAAATAGCCAGTCGGCACAGGCGCTCGACACCTTCGGTGGGGAAAACAGCCCGTCGGCACAAGTTCTGTGGGCAAAACAGTGCGTTGGCACGGGCACGAGGCACCTTCAGCGGGAAAAACAACGCTTCGGCAGACCTTCGGTTGGTAAAACAGCATGTCGGCAGGATCGCTAGGTGCCTTCAATGGGAAAAACAGCCCGTCGGTATGGGCGCTAGGCACCTTCGGTAGGAAAAACAGCCCGTCGGCACAAATTTGATGGGCAAAACAACCCATTGGCACGAGCGCAGGGCACTTTCGGTAGGAAAAACAGCCCGTCGTCACAAGTTTAATGGGCAAAATAGCCCGTCGGCAGACCTTCGGTGGGCAAAACAGCCAGTCGACACAAGTTAGCTGGGCAAAACAGCCCGTCCGCACAAGTTCGATGGGCAAAACAGCCCGTCCGCACAAGTTCAGTGGTCATAACAGCCCGTCGGCACGGCAGTAGGCACCTTCAGTGGGAAAAACAGCCCTTCGGTATACCTTCGGTGGGCAATATAGCCTGTCGGCACACCTACGGTGGGCAAAACAACCCGTCGACATAGGCCCTAGGCACCTTCGGTAGGAAAAACAGCTCGTCGGCACTGGCGAAGGGCACCTTTGCTGGGAAAAACAGCCCGTTGGCCAAGTTCATCAGGCAAAACAGCTCGTCGGCACGGGCGCTACGTACCTTCAATGGGAAAAACAGCACGTCGACACAAGTTCGGTGGGTAAAACGGCCCGTCGGTGCACCTTTGCTGCGAAAAACAGCCCGTTTGCACCAGCGCTAGGCACCTTCAGTGGAAAAAACAGCCCGTCACCACGCCTGCGGCAGGAAAAACAGCCCGTCGGAACGGGAGCTAGGCACCTTCGGCGGGAAAAACAGCCCGTCGGCACAAGTTTAGTGGGCAAAACAGCCCGTCGGCACTGGCCCTAGGCACCTTCGTTGGGCAAAACAGACTGTCGGCACGGGCGCAGGGCACATTCGGTGGGAAAAACAGCCCGTCGGCACAAGTTCGGCGGGCAAAATAGCCCTTCGGCACGGGTGCCTGGCACCTTCGGTGGGGAAAACAGCCCATCTGTAAACCTTCGGTATGCAAAACAGCCCGTCTGTAGACCTTCGGTCGAAAAAAATCCCGTCAGTGGACCTTCGGTATGCAAAACAGCCCGTTGGGATGGGCGTAGGGCACCTTCGGTGTGAAAAATAGCCCGTCAGCACAAGTTCGTCGGGCAAAACAGCCCGTCGGCCCTGGCGCCACTCACCTTCGGTGGAAAAAACAGCAGGTCGACATAAGTTCGGTGGGCATAACAGCTTGTCGGCACAGGCGTAGGTCACATTCGGTTGGAAAATATAGCACGTCGGCACAAGTTCGGTGGGAAAAACAACCTTTTAGCACAGGTGCTAGGTAGCTTCGGTGGGCAAACAGCCCGTCGGCAGATCTTCAGAGGGCAAAACAGCTAGTCGGCACGGGCGCGAGGCACCTTCGGTGGGAAAAACAACCCCTCTGTAGACCTTCGATACGCAAAATAGCCTGTCTATAGACCTTTGGTGGGAAAAACAGCCCGTCTGTAGACCTTCGGTATGCAAAATACCCCTTCGAAATGGGCGCAGGTCACCTTCGGTGCGAGAAATAGCACGTTAGCCCAAATTCGTCGACCAAAACAGCCCTTCAACAGACCTTTGGCGTAAGCAAAACAGCCAGTCGGCACAAGTTCAGTGGGCAAAACAACCCGTCGACAGCCTATCGGCAGACGTTCAGTGGGCAAAACAGCTAGTCAGCACAGGCGCTAGGCACCTTCGGTGGGCAAAACAACCCTTTGGTACAGGTTCTAGGCACCTTCGATGGGAAAAACAGCCCGTCGGCAGACGTTTAGTGGGCAAAACAGCCAGTCAGCACGGGCGCTCGACACCTTTGGTGGGCAAAACAGCCCGTTGGCACGAGTTCTAGGCACCTTCGATGGGAAAAACAGCACGTCGGTAGACCTTCGGTGTGTAAAACAGCATGTCGGCACGGGCGCTAGGCACCCTCAGTGGGAAAAACAGCCCGTCGGCACATCTTCGGTGGGCAAAACAGCCCGTCAGCACGGGCGCTAGGCACCTTTGGTGGGAAAAATAGCACTTTGGCACGGGCGCGAGGCACCTTCGGTGGGAAAGACAGCTGGTCGGTAGACCTTCGGAGGGCAAAACAGCCTGTTGGCACGAGCGCTAGGCACCTTCGGTTGGAAAAACAGCCCGTCAGCACACTTTCGATAGGTAAAACAGCCCGTTGGCAAGGGCACGAGGCGCCTTTGGTGGTAAAAACAGCACGTCAGCACAAGTTTGGTGGGCAAAATAGCCCATCGGGAAGGGCATGAGGCACCTTCGGTGGGAAAAACAGCATGTTGGCAGACCTTTGGTTGGCAAAATAGCATGTCTGCAGGGTCGCTAGGTGCCTTCAGTGGGAAAAACAGCCCGTCGACATGGGTGCTAGGCACCTTCGGTAGGAAAAGACAGCTAGTTGGGGGGCAAAACAGCTCATCGGCTTGGGCACAGGGCACCTTCGGCGGGAAAGACAGCTAGTTGGCCCAAGTTTGTTGGGCAAAATAGCCCGTCGGTACGGGCGCAGTGCACATTCAGTGGGGAAAATAGCCCTTCGACACTAGTTTGGTGGGCAAAATAGCCAGTCAGCACGGGAGCTAGGCACCTTCGGTGGAAAAAATAGCATTTCAGCACACCTTCGGTGGGCAAAACAGCCAGTCGACATAGGCGCTAGGCACCTTCGGTGGGAAAAATAGCCCGTCAGCGCACCTTCGGTGGGAAAAACAACCCGTCGGCACTGGCGCTAGGCACATTCGGTGGGGAAAATAGCCCGTTGGGACAAGTTTAGTGGGCAAAACAGCCCGTCGGCACTGGCCCTAGGCACCTTTATTTGGCAAAACAGCCCGTTTGCACAAGTTTGCTGGGCAAAACAGCCCTTCGGCATGGGCTCTGGGCACCTTCGGTGGGCAAAACAGCTCGTCAGTAGATCTTCGTTGGGCAAAATAGCCAGCTGACACAAGCACTAGGCACCTTCAGTGGGGAAAACACCCCATCTGTAGACCTTCGGTTTTTAAAACAGCCCGTCTGTAGACCTTCGGTAGGAAAAAAAGCCCGTCAGTAGACCTTTGGTATGCAAAATAGCCTGTTGGGATGGGCGCAGGGCACCTTCGGTGTGAAAAATAGCCCGAGGCCCAAGTTTGTTAGGCAAAACAGCCAGTCGGCACAGGCGCCACGCACCTTCGGTGGAAAAAACAGCACGTTGACACAAGTTTGGTACGCAAAACAGGCCGTTGGCACGGGCGCATGTCACATTTTGTGGGAAAAACAACACGTTGGCACAAGTTCGATGGGCAAAACAGCCCTTCAGCCCGGGCGCTAGGCAACTTGGGTGGGCAAAACAACCAGTCGGCAGATCTTCGTTGGGAAAAATAGCCCGTCTGTAGACCTTCGGTGGGAAAAATAGCCCGTCAGCCCAAATTCGTCAAGCAAAACAGCCCGTCGACAGACCTTTGGTGGGCAAAACAGGCAGTTGGCACGGGCACTCGACACCTTCATAGGGGAAAACAACCCTTCAGCACAAGTTCGGTGGGCAAAACAGCCCGTCGGCACGGGCACGAGGCACCTTCGTTGGGAAAAACAGCCTGTCGACGGACCTTCGGTGGGTAAAACAGCCAGTCGGCACAAGTTAGTTGGGCAAAACAGCCCGTCGGCACAAGTTTGGTGGGCAAAATAGCCCGTCGGCACACCTTCGCTGCGAAAAACAGCCCGTGAGCATGAGCGCTGGGCACCTTCGGTGGAAAAAACAGCCCGTTAGCACACCTTCGGTGGGAAAAATAACCCGTCGGCACTGGCGCTAGGCACATTCGGTGGGGAAAATAGCCCGTCGGGAGAAGTTTAGTGGGCAAAACAGCCCGTCAGCACTGGCCCCAGGCACCTTTATTGGGCAAAACAGCCCGTTTGCACAAGTTCAGTGGGCAAAACAGCCCTTCCGCACGGGCTCTAGGCACCTTCGGTGGGCAAAACAGCCCGTCAGTAGATCTTCGTTGGGCAAAATAGCCAACCGACACAAGCACTAGGCACCTTCAGTGGGGAAAACACCCCATCTGTAGACCTTCGGTAGGAAAAAAAGCCCGTCAATAGACCTTTGGTATGCAAAATAGCCCGTCGGGATGGGCGCAGGGCACCTTTGGTGTGAAAAATAGCCCGAGGCCCAAGTTTGTCGGGTAAAACAGCCAGTGGGCACAGGCGCCACGCACCTTCGGTGGAAAAAACAGCACGTTGACACAGGTTTGGTAAGCAAAACAGCCCGTCGGCACGGGCGCATGTCACATTTTGTGGGAAAAACAACCCGTTGGCACAAGTTCGATGGGCAAAACAGCCCTTCAGCCCGGGCGCTAGGCAACTTCGGTGGGCAAAACAACCTGTCGGCAGATCTTCGGTGGGCAAAACAGCTAGTCAGCATGGGCGCTAGGCACCTTCGTTGGGAAAAACAGCTTGTCTGTAGACCTTCGGTGGGAAAAATAGCCCGTCAGCCCAAATTCGTCAAGCAAAACAGCCCGTCGGCAGACCTTTGGTGGGCAAAACAGGCAGTTGGCACGGGCACTCGACACCTTCATAGGGGAAAACAGCCCTTCAGCATAAGTTCGGTGGGCAAAACAGCCCGTCGGCACAGGAGCAGGACACATTTGTTGGGAAAAACAGCACGTCGGCACAAGTTTGGTGGGCAAAATAGCTCGTTGGCACAGACGGTAGGCACTTTCGATGGGAAAAACAGCCCATTGGTACGGGTTCTAGGCGCCTTCGATGGGAAAAACAGCACGTCGGTAGACCTTCAGTTTGTAAAACAGCCTGACGGCACGGGCACTAGGCACCTACGGTGGGAAAAACAGCCCGTCGGTACAACTTCAGTGGGCAAAACAGCCCGTCGGCACAGGCGCTGGGCACCTTCGGTGGGAAAAGCAGCACGTCGGTACGGGCGCGAGGCACCTTCAGCGGGAAAGGCAGCTAGTCGGTAGACCTTCGGAGGGCAAAACAGCTTGTTGGCACTAGGGCTAGGCACCTTCGGTTGGAAAAACAGCCCGTCGGCACACCTTCGGTAAGTAAAACAGCACGTTGGCAGCAGCGCTAGGTGCCTTCGGTGGGAAAAACAACACTTCAGCACAAGTTTGGTGGGTAAAACAGCCCGTCAGGAAGGGCACAAGGCACCTTCGGTGGGAAAAACAACACGTTGGCAGACCTTCGGTTGGCAAAACAGCATGTCAGAAGGGTCATTAGGTGCCTTCACTGGGAAAAACAGCCCGTCGGCACGGGTGCTGGGCACCTTCAGTAGGAAAAACAGCCCTTCGGCACAAGTTTGGGGGGTAAAGCAGCCCATCGGCACGGGCATAGGGCACCTTCGGGGGGAAAAAACAGCCAGTCGGCCCAAGTTTGTTGGGAAAAATAGCCCATCGGCACGGGAGCAGTGCACATTCAGTGGGAAAAAAAGCCCGTCGGCACTAGTTCGGTGGGCAAAATAGCCAGTCAGCACGGGCGCTAGGTAGCTTCGGTGGAAAAAATAGCATGTCGGCACACCCTTGGTGGGCAAAACAGCCCGTCGACACAGGCGCTAGGCACCTTCGGTGGGAAAAATAGACCGACAGTAGACCTTCGGTGGGCAAAACAGCACGTCGGCACGGGCGCTGGGCACCATCAGTGGGAGAAACAACCCATCTGTAAACCTTTGGTATGTAAAACAGCTCGTCTGCACGGGCAAGAGGCACCTTCGGTGGGAAAAACAGCGTGTCGGCAAACCTTCGATTTTCAAAACAGGATGTCGGCAGGGTCGCTAGGTGCCTTTAATGGGAAAACAGCCCATCTGCACGGGCGCTAGGCACCTTTGGTAGGAAAAACAACCCGTCGGCACAAGTTTGGGGGGCAAAACAGCCCATCAGCATGGGCACAGGGCACCTTCGGTGGGAAAAACAACCTGTTGGCCTAAGTTCGTTGGGCAAAACAGCCCGTCGACACAGGCGCAGTGCACATTCGGTGGGAAAAATAGCCCGTCGGCACTAGTTCGGTGGGCAAAACAGCCTGTCAGCATGGAAAAATCGCCCATCGACACACCTTCGGTGGGCAAAATAGCACGTCGACATAGGAGCTAGGCACCTTCGGTGGGAAAATAGCCCGATGGTAGACCTTCGATGGGCAAAATAGCCCATCGACACGGGCACTAGGCAGCATCGGTGGGAAAAACAGCCCATCTGTAGACCTTTGGTATGCAAAACAGCCAGTCGGAATAGGCGCAGGGCAACTTCGGTGGGAAACAAAGGTCGTCGGCCCAAGTTCATCGGGCAAAACAGCCCGTCGGCACGGGTGCTACGAACCTTCGATGGAAAAAACAACCTGTCGGTAGACCTTCGGTGGGCAAAGCAGTCCGTCGGCAAAAGTTTGGTGGGAAAACAGCTCGTCGGCAGACCTTTGGTGTCCAAAATAACCCGTCGGCACACCTTCGGTGGGCAAAAAAGCCCATCGGTACGGACGCAGGGCACATTCGACGGGAAAAATAGCCCGTCGGCCCAAGTTTGATGGGCAAAACATCCCATTGGCACGGGCGCAGGGCACATTTGGTGGGAAAAATAGCACGTCAGCACAAGTTTGGTGGGCAAAATAGCCCGTCGGGAAGGGCATGAGGCACCTTCGGTGGGAAAAACAGCACGCTGGCAGACCTTCGGTTTGCAAAACAGCATGTCAGGAGGGTCGCCAGGTGCCTTCAATGGGAAAAACGGCCCGTCGGCACGGGTGCTAGGCACCTTCGGTAGGAAAAACAGCCATTCGGCCCAAGTTCGTTGGGCAAAATAGCCCATCGGTACGAGCGCAGTGCACATTCGGTGGGAAAAGTAGCCCATCGGCACTAGTTCGGTGGGCAAAATAGCCCGTCGGCACGGGCACAGGGCACCTTCGTTGGGAAAAACAGCATGTCGACCCAAGTTCGTTGGGCAAAACAGCCCGTCGGCAGGAGCGCAGTGCACATTTGGTGGGAAAAATAGCCCGTCGACACTAGTTCGGTGGGCAAAACAGCCAGTTGGCGTGGGCACTAGGCACCTTCGGTGGAAAAAATAACCTGTCGGCACACATTCGGTGGGCAAAACAGCCCGTCGACACAGGCGCTAGGCACCTTCGGTGGGAAAAATAGCCAGAAGGTAGACCTTCGGTGGGCAAAACAGCCCTTCGGCACGGGCTCTAGGCACCATCGGTAGGAAAAACAGCCCATCTGTAGACCTTTGGTATGCAAAACAGCTCATCGGGACAGGCGTAGGGGAACTTCAATGGGAAAAAAAGGACATCGGCCCAAGTTCGTCGGGCAAAACAGCCGGTCGGCACGGGCAAAACGAACCTTCGGTGGGAAAAACAACCCGTTGGTAGACCTTTGGTGGGCAAAGCAGCCCGTCGGCAAAAGTTCGGTGGGAAAAATAGCTCCTCGGTAGACCTTCGGTGTTAAAAATAGCCTGTCGACACACCTTCGGTGGGCAAAACAGCCCCTCGGTACGGACGCAGGGCACATTCGGTGGGAAAAACAGCCCGTCGGCACAAGTTGGATGGGCAAAATAGCCCACTAGCACGGGCACAAGGCACATTCGGTGGGAAAACTGCCCGTCGGCACAAGTTTGGTAGGCAAAACAACCCGTCGGCACTGGCGCTAGGCACCTTTGGTGGGAAAAACAGCCCGTTGGTAGACCTTTGGTGGGCATAACGGCCACTCGACACGGCGCTCGACACTTTCGGTGGGCAAAACTTCCCGTCGGTACCTTCGGTGGAAAAATCAGCTCCTCGGTGCAAGTTCGGCGGGAAAAATAGCCCATCGGCACGGGCACTAAGCACCTTCTGTGGGAAAAACAGCCCATCGGCACAGGCACTAAGCACCTTCTGTGGGAAAAACAGCCCGTCGGTGGACCTTCGATGGGTAAAACAGTCGGTCGGGAAAAGTTAGCTGGGCAAAACAGCCTGTCGACACAAGTTCGGTGGGCAAAATAGCCTGTCGGCACGGGACCTATGCACCTTCAGTGGAAAAAATAGCTTGTCGGCACACCTTTGCGGCGAAAAACAGCCCGTCGGCACGAGCGATAGACACCTTCGGTGGAAAAAACAGCCCATGAGCACACCTTCGGTGTGAAAAACAGCCTGTCGGCACAAGTTTTGTGGGCAAAACAACCCGTCGACACTGGCCCTAGGCACCTTCGTTGGGCAAAATAGCCCGTTGGCACAGGCGTAGGGCACATTCGGTGGGAAAAATAACCCGTCGGCACATGTTCGGTGGGCAAAAAAGCCCTTCAACACGGGCTCTAGGCACCTTGGGTGGGCAAAACAGTCCGTCGGTAGATCTTCGTTGGGGAAAATAGCCAGCCGACACAAGCACTAGGCACCTTTAATGGGGAAAACAGACCGTCTGTAGACCTTCGGTTTGTAAAACAGCCCATCTGTAGACCTTTGGTAGGAAAAAAAGCTCGTTAGTAGACCTTCGGTATGCAAAATAGTCTGTAGGGATGGGCGCAGGGCACATTCGGTGGGAAACACAGCCCGTCGGCACAAGTTCGGTGGGCAAAATAGCCCTTCAGCACGGGCGCTAGGAAACTTCGGTGGGCAAAACAGCCAGTCGGGACAAGTTAGCTAGGCAAAACAGCCCGTCGACACAAGTTCGGTGGGCATAACAACCTGTTGGCACGGGCCCTATGCACCTTCAGTGGAAAAAATAGCTCGTCGGCACACCTTTGCTGCGAAAAACAGCTCGTCGGTACGAGCGCTAGACACCTTCGGTGGAAAAAACAGCCCATCAGTGGAAAAAACAGCCCATCAGCACACCTTCGGTGGGAAAAACAGCCTGTCGGCACAAGTTTTGTGAGCAAAACAACCCGTCGGCACTGGCCCTAGGCACCTTCATTGGGCAAAATAGCCCGTTGGCACAGGTGTAGGGCACATTCGGTGGGAAAAATAGCCCGTCGGCACATGTTTGGTGGGCAAAACAGCCCTTCGGCACGGGCTCTAGGCACCTTGGGTGTGCAAAACAGCCCGTCGGTAGATCTTCGTTGGGCAAAATAGCCAGCCGACACAAGCACTAGGCACATTCGGTGGGGAAAACAACCCGTCTGTAGACCTTCGGTTTGCAAAACAGCCCATCTGTAGACCTTCGGTAGGAAAATAAGCCCGTCAGTAGACCTTCGGTATGCAAAATAGCCTGTCGGGATGGGCGCAGGGCACATTCGGTGGGAAAAACAGCCCGTCGGCACAAGTTCGGTGGGCAAAATAGCCCTTCAGCACGGGCGCTAGGAAACTTCGATGGGCAAAACAGCCCGTCGGCAGATCTTTGGTGGGCAAAACAGCCAATCGGTACAGACCCTAGGCACGTTCCGTGGGAAAAGCAGCCCGTCTGTAGACCTTTGGTATGCAAAATAGCCCGTCTGTAGACATTCGATGGGCAAAATAGCCCTTCAGCACGGGCACTAGGCAACTTCGGTGGGCAAAACAGCCCGTCGACAGATCTTCAGTGGGCAAAACAGCTAGTCAGCACGGGCGCTAGGCACCTTCGGTGGGAAAAACAGCATGTCTGTAGACATTCGGTATGCAAAACAGCCCGTCTGTAGACCTTCGATGGGAAAAACAGCCCGTTTGTCGACCTTCGGTATGCAAAATACCCCTTCGGGATGGGCGCAGGGCACCTTCGGTGCGAGAAATAGCACGTCAGCCAAAATTCATCGAGCAAAACAGCCCGTCGGCAGACCTTTGGTGGGCAAAACAGGCAGTTGGCATGAGCACTTGGCACCTTCATAAGGGAAAACAGCCCGTCGGAACAAGTTCGATGGGCAAAAGAGCCAGTCGGCCCGGGCGCAGGACACATTCGTTGGGAAAAACAGCACATCGGCACAAGTTCGGTGGGCAAAACAGCCCTTCGGCACGGGCGGTAGGCACCTTCGTTCGGAAAAGCAGCACGTTGGCACGGGTTCTAGGCACCTTCGATGGGAAAAACAGCACGTCAGTAGACCTTTGGTGCGTAAAACAGCCTTTCGGCACGGGCTCTAGGCACCTACGGTGGGAAAACAGCCCGTCGGCACAGGCGGTAGGCACCTTTGATGGGAAAAACACCTTCGATGATTTGATTGTGAGGCACAGGTTCACAATCAAATTTCGCACGGGTTCTAGGCACCTTCGATGGGAAAAACAGCACTTCGGTAGACCTTTGGTTTGTAAAACAGCCTGTCGGCACGGGCACTAGGCACCCACGGTGGGAAAAACAACCCGTCGGCACAACTTCAGTGGGCAAAACAGCCCGTTGGCACGGGTGCTAGGCACCTTCGGTGGGAAAAGCAGCACGTCGGCACGGGCGCGAGGCACCTTCGGTGGGAAAGGCAGCACGTCGGCAGACCTTCGGAGGGCAAAACAGCTTGTTCGCATGAGCGCTAGGCACCTTCGGTTGGAAAAACAGCTCATCGGCACACCTTCGATAGGTAAACAGCCCGTCGGCACGGGCGCTAGGCGCCTTCGGTGGCAAAAACAGCACTTCAGCACAAGTTTGGTGGGCAAAACAGCCCGTCGGGAAGGGCACGAGGCACATTCGGCGGGAAAAACAGCACGTTGGCAGACCTTCGGTTGGCAAAACAGCATGTCAGTAGGGTCGCTAGGTGCCTTCACTGGGAAAAACAGCCCGTCGGCACAGGTGCTATGCACCTTTGGTAGGAAAAACAGCCCGTCGGCACAAGTTTGGGGGGCAAAAAAGCCCGTCAGCACGGACATAGGGCACCTTCGGTGGGAAAAACAGCCAGTCGGCACAAGTTCGTTGGGCAAAATAGCCCGTCGGCACGGGCGCAGTGCGCATTCGTTGAAAAAAATAGCCCGTCGACACTAGTTTGGTGGGCAAAATAGCCAGTCAGCACGGGTGCTACGTAGCTTCGGTGGAAAAATAGCCTGTCGGCATAACTTCGGTGGGCAAAACAGCCCGTCGACACAGGCGCTAGGCACCTTCGGTGGGAAAAATAGCCCGACGGTAGACCTTCAGTGGGCAAAACAGCCCGTCGGCACTGGTGCTGGGCACCATCGGTGGGAAAAACAGCCCATTTGTAGACCTTCGGTATGCAAAACAGCCCGTCTGCACGGGCACGAGGCACCTACTGTGGGAAAAACAGTGCGTCGGCAGACCTTCGGTTGGCAAAACAGGATGTCGATAGGGTCGCTAGGTGCCTTCAATGGGAAAAACAGCCCATCGGCACAGGTGCTAGGCACCTTCGGTAGGAAAAACAACCCGTCGGCATGGGCACAAGGCACCTTTGGTGGGAAAAACAGCCTGTCGACCCAAGTTTGTTAGGCAAAACAGCCCGTCGGCACAGGCGTAGTGCACATTCGGTGGGAAAAATAGCCCGTCGGCACTAGTTCGGTGGGTAAAGCAGCCTGTTGGCAGGGGCGCTAGGCACTTTCGGTGGAAAAATAGCCTGTCGGCACACCTTCGGTGGGCAAAACAGCCCGTCGACACGGGCGCTAGGCACCATCGGTGGGAAAAACAACCCATCTGTAGACCTTTGGCATGCAAAACAGCCCGTCGGGACGGGCGCAGGGTAACCTCGGTTGGAAAAAAAGGTCGTCGGCCCAAGTTCGTCGGGCAAAATAGTCCGTCGGCACGGGCGCTACGAACCCTCGTTCGGAAAAACAACCCGTCGGTAGACCTTTGGTGGGCAAAGCAGCCCGTCGGTAAAAGTTCGGTGGGAAAAACAGCTCGTCGGTAGGCCTTTGGTGTGCAAAATAGCCCGTCGGCACACCGTCGGTGAGCAAAACTGCCCATCAGTACGAACGCAGGGCACATTCGATGGGAAAAATAGCCGGTCGGCACAAGTTTGATGGGCAAAACAGCCCGTTGGCATGGGCGCAGGGGACTTTCGGTGGGAAAAAAAGCTCGTCGGCACGGGCGCTAGGCACCTTTGGTGGGAAAAACAGCACGTCGGCAGACCTTCGGTGCGCAAAGCAGCCTGTCGGCACGAGTTCGGTAGGAAAAATAGCTCCTCAGCAGACCTTTGGTGTTCAAAATAGCCCGTCGGCAGAACTTCGGTGGGCAAAACAGCCTGTCGATACGGACGCAGGGCACATTTGGGGGGAAAAATAGCCAGTCGACACAAGTTTGATGGGCAAAACAGCCCACTGGCACGGGCGCAGGGCACATTCGGTGGGAAAAACAGCCCGTCGGCACTGGCGCTAGGCACCTTTGGTGGGAAAAATAGCCCGTCGGCACGAGCGCTAGACACCTTCGGTGGAAAAAACAGCCCGTCAGCACACCTTCGGTGGGAAAAACAGCCCGTTGGCACTTGCACTAGGCACCTTCGGTAGGAAAAACAGCCCGTCGGCACGGGCAGTAGGCACCTTCGATGGGAAAAACAGCCCGTTGGTGCAGGTTCTAGGCACCTTCGATGGGAAAAACAGCACGTCGGTAGACCTTCAGTGTGTAAAACAGCCTGTCGGCACGGGCGCTAGGCACCTTCAGTGGGAAAAATAGCACGTCGGCACGGGCGCGAGGTACCTTCGGTGGGAAAAACAGCTGGTCGGCAGACCTTCTGAGGGCAAAACAGCCTGTTGGCGCGAGCGCTACGCACCTTCGGTTCGAAAAATAGCCTGTCGGCACACCTTCAGTAGGTAAAACAGCCCGTCAACACGGGCGCTAGGTTCCTTCGATGGGAAAAACAGCACGTCAGCACAAGTTTGGTGGGCAAAATAGCCCGTCGGGAAGGGCACGAGGCACCTTCGGTGGGAAAAATAGCACGTTGGCAGACCTTCGGTTGACAAAACAACATGTCAGCAGGGTCACCAGGTGCCTTCAATAGGAAAAACGGCCCGTCAGCACGGTTGCTACGCACCTTCGGCACAAGTTTAGGGGGCAAAAGAGCACATCGACACGGGTACAGGGTACCTTCGGTGAAAAACAGACAGTCGGCCCCAGTTCGTTGGGCAAAATAGCCCGTCGGTACAGGCACAGTGCACATTCGGTGGGAAAAATAGCCCGTCAGCACTAGTTCAGTGGGCAAAATAGCCAGTCCGCACGGGCGCTAGGCACCTTCGGTGGAAAAAATAGCATGTCGACACACCCTTGGTGGGCAAAACATCCCGTCGACAATGGCGCTAGGCACCTTCGGTGGGAAAAATAGCCAGAGGGCAGACCTTTGGAGGGCAAAACAGCCCGTCGGCACGGGCGCTAGGCACCATCGATGGGAAAAACAACCCATCTGTAGACCTTTGGTATGCAAAATAGCCCTTTGGGACAGGCGCAGGGGAAATTCGGTGGGAAAAAAAGGCCGTCGGCCCAAGTTCGTCGGGTAAAAAAGCCCGTCGACACGGGCTCTACGAACCTTTGGTGTGGCAAAAACAACCCGTCGGCAGACCTTTGATGGGCAAAGCAGCCCGTCGGCACAAGTTCGGTGGGAAAAATAACTCCTCAGGAGACCTTCGGTGTTCAAAATAGCCCGTCGACACACCTTCGGTGGGCAAAACAGCCTGTCGGTACGGACGCAGGGCACATTCGGTGGGAAAAACAGCCCGTTGGTACAAGTCTGATGGGCAAAACAACCCACTGGCACGGGCGCAGGGCACATTCGGTGGGAAAACTGCTTGTCGGTACAAGTTTGGTAGGCAAACAGCCCATCGGCACTGGCGCTAGGCACCTTCGGTGGGAAAGACAGCCCGTCGGTAGACCTTTGGTGGGCAAAACATCCAATCGGCACAGGCGCTCGACACCTTCGGTGGGCAAAACAGCCCGTTGGCACTGGGTCGAGGCACCTTCGGTGGGAAAAACAGCCAGTTGGTGCAAGTTCGGTGGGAAAAATAGCCCATCAGCACAGGCACTAAGCATCTTCGGTGGGAAAAACAGCCCTTCGGTGGACCTTCGGTGGGCAAAACAGCCAGTTGACATAAGTTAGCTGGGCAAAACAGCCTGTCGGCACGGGCGCTATGCACCTTCAGTGGAAAAAACAGCACGTCGGCAGACCTTCGCTGCGAAAAACAGCCCGTCGGCACGAGCTCTAAGCACCTTCGGTGGAAAAAACAGCCCGTCAGCACACCTTTGGTGGGAAAAACAGCCCGTCGACACAAGTTTAGTGGGCAAAACAGCCCGTCGGTACGAGTGTAGGGCACATTCGATGGGAAAAACAGCCCGTCGGTATAAGTTTGATGGGCAAAACAGCCCTTTGACACGGGCTCTAGGCACCTTCGGTGGGCAAAACAGCCCGTCGATAGATCTTCATTGGGCAAAATAGCCAGCCGACACAAGCACTGGGCACCTTCGATGGGGAAAATAGCCAGTCTGTAGACCTTCGGTTTGCAAAACAGCCCGTTTGTAGACCTTCGGTAGGAAAAAAGAGCCCGTCAGTAGACCTTCGGTATGCAAAATAGGCCATCGGGATGGGCGCAGGTCACATTCGGTGGGAAAAACAACCCGTTGGCAAAAGTTTGGTGGGCAAAACAACCCTTCAGCACAGGCGCTAGGCAACTTCGGGGGGCAAAACAACCCGTCGGCAGATCTTCAGTGGGCAAAACAGCCAGTCAGCAAGGGCGCTAGGCAACTTCGGTGGAAAAAACAGCCCGTCTGTAGACCTTTGGTATGCAAAACAGCCCGTTTGTAGACCTTCTTAGGGGAAAACAGCACTCGACACCATCGGCACGGGGACTAAGCAACTTCGGTGGGAAAAACAGCCCGTCGATGGACCTTCGGTGGGCAAAACAGCCAGTAGGCACAAGTTAGCTGGGCAAAACAGCCTGTCGGCACAAGTTCGGTGGGCAAAACAGCCTGTCGGTACGGGTGCTATGCACCTTCAGTGAAAAAACAGCCCGTCGGCACACCTTTACTGCGAAAAACAACCCGTCAGTACGAGCGCTAGGCACCTTCGTTGGAAAAAACAGCCCATCAGCACACCTTAGGTGGGAAAAACAGCCCGTCGGCATTGGCCTTAGGCACCTTCGTTGGGCAAAATAGCCCGTTGGCACGAGTGCAGGGCACATTCGGTGGGAAAAACAACACATCGGCACGGCCGCAAGGCACCTTCGTTGGGAAAGACAGCTGGTCGGCAGACCTTCGGAGGGCAAAACAGCCTAATGGTGCGAGCGCTAGGCACCTTCGGTTCGAAAAACAGCCCGTTGGCACACCTTCGGTAGGTAAAACAGCTCGTCGGCACGGGCGCTAGGCGCCTTCGGTAGGAAAAACAGCACGTCAGCATAAGTTTGGTGGGCAAAGTAGCCCGTCGGGAAGGGCACGAGGCACCTTCGGTGGGAAAAACAACAAGTTGGCAGACCTTCGGTTGACAAAACAGCATGTCAGCAAGGTCGCCAGGTGGCTTCAGTGGGAAAAACGGCCCGTCGGCACGGGTGCTAGGCACCTTCGGTAAGAAAAACAGCCCGTCGGCACAAGTTTAGGGGGCACAACAGCACATCGGCATGGGCACAGGGCACCTTCGGTGGGAAAAACAGCTAGTCGGCCCAAGTTCGTTGGGCAAAATAGCCCGTTGGTACGGGCGCAGTGCACATTCGGTGGGAAAAATAACTCGTCAGAAGTCGTTCGGTGTGCAAAATAGCCTGTCAGTACGGGCGCTAGGCACCTACGGTGGAAGAAATAGCATGTCGGCACACCTTCGGTGGGCAAAACAGCCCGTCGACACAGGCACTAGGCACCTTCGGTGGGAAAAATAGCCAGAAGGCAGACCTTCGGTGGGCAAAACAGCCCGTCGACACGGGCGCTAGGCAACATCGGTGGGAAAAACAGCCCATCTGTAGACCTTTGGTATGCAAAACAGCCCGTCGGGACTGGCGCAGGGGAACTTCAGTGGGAAAAAAAAGGCCGTCGGCCCAAGTTCGTCGGGCAAAACAGCCCATTGGCACGACCACTATGAACCTTCGGTGGGAAAAACAACCCGTCAGCAGACCATCGGTGGGCAAAGCAGCCCGTCGGCACAAGTTCGGCGGGAAAAATAGCTCCTCGGCAAACCTTTGGTGTTCAAAATAGCCCATCGACACACCTTTGGAGGGCAAAACAACCCGTCGGTACAGACGCAGGGCACATTCGGTGGGAAAAACAACCTGTTGGCACCCACTGGCACGGGCGCAGGACATATTCGGGGGAAAAAACTGCCCTTCGGCACAAGTTTGGTAGGCAAAATAGCCCTCCGGCACTAGCGCTAAGCACCTTCGGTGGGAAAAATAGCCCGTCAGTAGACCTTTGGTGGGCAAAACAGCCAGTCGGCACGGGCGCTCGACACCTTCGGTGGGCAAAACAGCCCTTCGGCACCGGCGCGAGGCACCTTCGGTGGAAAAAACAGCCCGTCGGTGCAAGTTCGGTGGGAAAAATAGCCCATAACGGGCACTAAGCACCTTCGGTGGGAAAAACAGCCCGTCGGTGGACCTTCGGTGGGCAAAACAGCCAGTCGGCACAAGTTAGCTGGGCAAAACAACCTGTCGGCATAAGTTCGGTGGGCAAAACAACCCGTTGGCACAGGTTCTAGGCACCTTCGATGGGAAAAACAGCCCGTTGACACAGTTTCTAGGCACCTTCGGTCTGTAAAACAGCCTACCGGCACGGGCACTAGGCACCTATGGTGGGAAAAACAGCCCATCGGCACAACTTCAGTGGGCAAAATAGCCCGTCGGCACAGGCGCTAAGCACCTTTGGTGGGAAAAGCAGCACGTCGGCTCAGGCGCGAGGCAACTTCTGTGGGAAAGGTAGCTGGTCGGCAGACCTTCGGAGGGCAAAACAACTTGTTGGCACGAGTGCTAGGCACCTTCGGTTGGAAAAATAGCCCGTCGGCACACCTTCGGTAGGTAAAACAGCCCGTCGGCACGGGCGCTAGGCCCCTTCGGTGGGAAAAACAACACTTCAGCACAAGTTTGGTGGGCAAAACAGCCCGTTTGGAAGGGCACGAGCCACCTTCGGTGGGAAAACAGCACGTTGGCAGACCTTCCGTTGGTAAAACAGCATGTCAGTAGGGTCGCTAGGTGCCTTCACTGGGAAAAACAGCCCGTCGGCAAGGGTGCTAGGCACCTTCGGTAGGAAAAACAGCCCGTCGGAACAAGTTTGGGGGGCAAAAAAGCCCGTCAGCACGGGCACAGGGCACCTTCGGTGGGATAAACAGCCCGTCGGCACAAGTTGGGTGGGCAAAACAGCCCGTCAGCACTGGCGCTAGGCACCTTCGTTGGGCAAAACAGCCCGTCGGCACGGGTGCAGGGCACATTCGGTGGGAAAAACAGGCCTTCGGTCTAAGTTCGTAGGGCAAAACAGCCCGTCGGCACGGGCTCCACACACCTTCGGTGGGAAAAACAGCACAGGCGACACAAGTTCGGTGGGCAAAACAGCCCGTCAGCACAGGCGCAGGTCACATTCGGTGGGCAAAATAGCCCGTCGCCACAAGTTGGGTGGGCAAAACAACCCTTAAGCACGGGCGCTAGGAAACTTCGATGGGCGAATCAGCCTGTCGGCAGATCTTCGGTGGGCAAAATAGCCAATCGGCACGGGCGCTAGGCACCTTCCGTGGGAAAAACAGCCCGTCTGTAGACCTTCGGTATGCAAAACATCCCGTCTGCAGACATTCGATAGGAAGAACAGCCCGTCTATAGACCTTCGGTATGCAAAATACCCCGTCAGGATGGGCGCAGGGCACCTTCGGTGCGAGAAATAGCACGTCAGCCCAAATTCGTCGAGCAAAACAACCCGTCGGCAGACCTTTGGTGGGCAAAACAACCAGTTGACACGGGCACTTGACACCTTCGTAGGGGAAAACAGCCCGTTGACACAAGTTCGGTGGACAAAACAGCCCGTCGGCACGGGCATAGTGCACATTCGGTGGTAAAAATAGCACGTCGACACAAGTTCGGTGGCAAAACAGCCAGCCAGCACCGGCGCTTGACACCTTCGGTGGGCAAAACGGCCTGTAGGTACGGGAGCTAGGCACCACCGGTGGGAAAAACAGCCCATCTGTAGACTTTTGGTATGCAAAACAGCCCGTCGGGTCAGGCGTAAGGGAACTTCGGTGGGAAAAAAAAGGTCGTCAGCCCAAGTTCGTCGGGCAAAATAGCCTGTTGGCACCAGTTCGGTGGGAAAAATAGCTCCTCGGCAGACCTTCGGTGTTAAAAATAGCCCGTCGACACACCTTCGGTGGACAAAACAGCCTGTTGGTACGGACGCAGGGCACATTCGGTGGGAAAAACAGCCCGTCGGCACAAGTTTGATGGGCAAAACAGCCCACTGGCACGGGCGCAGGGCACATTTTGTGGGAAAAACTGCCCATTGGCACAAGTTTGGTAGGCAAAACAGCCCGTTGGCACTGGCGCTAGGCACCTTTGGTGGGAAAAATAGCCCGTCGGCACGAGCGCTAGGCACCTTTGGTGGAAAAAACAGCCCGTCAGCACGGGCAGTAGGCACCTTCGATGGGAAAAACAGCCTGTTGGCATGGGTTCTAGGCACCTTCGATGGGAAAAACAGCACGTCGGTAGACCTTCGGTGTGTAAAACAGCCTGTCAGCACGGGCGCTAGGCACCTTCGGTGGGAAAAACAGCCCGTCGGCACAACTTCGGTATGCAAAACAGGCCGTCGGCACGGGCGCTAGGCACTTTTGGTGGGAAAACTAGCACGTCGGCACGGGCGCGAGGTACCTTCGGTGGGAAAGACAGCTGGTCGGCAGACCTTTGGAGGGCAAAACAGCCTGTTGGCGCGAGCGCTAGGCACCTTCAGTTCGAAAAATAGCCCGTCGGCACACCTTCGGTAGGTAAAATAGCCCGTCGGCACAGGTGCTAGGCGCCTTCGGTTGGAATACCAGCACGTCAGCACAAGTTTGGTGGGCAAAATAGCCCGTCGGGAAGGGCACGAGGAACCTTCGGTGGGAAAAACAGCAAGTTGGCAGACCTTCGGTTGGCAAAATAGCATGTCAGTAGGGTCGCTAGGTGCCTTCAGTGGGAAAAACAGCCCGTCGGCACGGGTGCTACGCACCTTTGGTAGGAAAAACAGCCTGTCGGCACAAGTTTAGGGGGCAAAACAGCACATCGACACGGGCACAGGGCACCTTCGGTGAATAAACAGCCAGTCGGCCCAAGTTCGTTAGGCAAAATAGCCCGTCTGTGCGGGCGCAGTGCACATTCGTGGGGAAAAATAGCCCGTCAGCACTAGTTTGGTGGGTAAAATAGCCAGTCGGCACGGGCGCTAGTCACCGTCGGTGGAAAAAATAGCTTGTCGGCACACCTTTGTTGGGCAAAACATCCCGTCGACACTGGCGCTAGGCACCTTCGATGGGAAAAAATAGCCAGACGGCAGACCTTTGGTGGGTAAAACAGCCCGTCGGCACGGGCACTAGGCACCATCGGTGGGAAAAACAGCCCATCTGTAGACCTTTGGTATGCCAAACAGCTGGTCGGGACAGGCGCAAGGGAACTTTGGCGGGGAAAAAAAGGCTGTCGGCCCAAGTTCATCGGGCAAAACAGCCCGTCGGCACGGGAGCTACGAACCTTTGATGGGAAAAACAACTCGTCGGCAGACCTTTGGTGTTCAAAATAGCCCGTCGACACACCTTCGGTGGGCAAAATAGCCCGTCGGTACGGACGCAAGGCACATTTGGTGGGAGAAACAACCCGTCGGTACAAGTTTGATGGGCAAAATAGCCCACTGGCAAGGGCGCAAGGCACATTCGGTGGGAAAAACTGCTCGTTAGCACAAGTTTGGTAGGCAAAACAGCCCGTCAGTACTGGCGCTAGGCACCTTTGGTGGGAAAAACAACCCGTCGGTAGACCTTTGGTGGGCAAAACAACCAGTCGACACAGGCGCTCGACACCTTCGGTGGGCAAAACAGCCCGTTGGCACTAGCGCGAGGCACCTTCGGTGGGAAAAGCAGCCCGTTGGCGCAAGTTCGGTGGGAAAAATAGCCCATCGGCATGGGCACTAAGCACCTTCGGTGGGAAAAACAGCCCTTCTGCAAACCTTCGGTGGACAAAATAGCCAGTCGGCACAAGTTAGCTGGGCAAAATAGCCTGTCAGCACAAGTTAGCTGGGCAAAACAGCCTATCGGCACGGTCTCTATGCACCTTCAGTGGAAAAAACAGCCCGTCGGCACACCTTCGTTGCGAAAAAGAGCCCATCGGCACGAGCACTAGGCACCTTTGGTGGGCAAAATTACCCGTCAGCACACCTTTGGTGGGAAAAACAGCCCGTCGGCTTTTGGCGCTAGTCACCTTCGGTGGGAAAAACAACTCGTCGGCATAAGTTTAGTGGGCAAAGCAACCCGTCAGCACTGGCCCTAGGCACCTTTGTTGGGCAAAATAGCCCGTCGGCACGGGTGCAGGGCACATTCGGTGGCAAAAACAGCCCGTCGGCACAACTTCGATGGGAAAACAGCCCTTCGGCACGGGCTCTAGGCACCTTCGGTGGGCAAAGCAGCCTGTCGGTAGATCTTCGTTGGGCAAAATAGCCAGCCGGCACAAGCATTAGGCACCTTCGGTGGGGAAAACACCCGATCTGTAGACCTTCGGTTTGCGAAACAGCCCGTCTGTAGACCTTCAGTTTGTGAAACAGCTCGTCTGTAGACCTTCGGTAGGAAAAAAACCCGTAAGTAAACAATCGATATGCAAAATAGCCTGTCGGGATGGGCGCAGGTCACATTCGGTGGGAAAAACAGCCTGTTGGCAAAAGTTCGGTGGGCAAAACAGCCATTAAGAACGGGCGCTAGGCAACTTCGGTGGGCAAAACAGCCCGCCAGCACAAGCGCTAGGCACCTTCGGTGGGAAAAACAACCCATCTATAGACCTTCGGTATGCAAAACAGCCCGTCTGTAGACCTTTGGTGGGAAGAACAGCCCGTCTGTAGACCTTCGGTATGCAAAATACCCCATTGGGATGGGCGCAGGGCACCTTCGGTGCGAGAAATAGCACGTCAGCCCAAATTCGTCGAGCAAAACAGCCCATCGGCAGACCTTTGGTGGGCAAAACAGGCAGTTGGCACGGGCACTCGACACCTTCGTAGGGGAAAACAGCCCGTCGGCACAAGTTCGATGGGCAAAACAGCCCGTCGGCACAAGTTCGGTGGGCAAAACAGCCCGTCGGCACGGGCGCAGGGCACATTTGGTGGGAAAAACAGCACGTCGGCACAAGTTCGGTAGGCAAAACAGCCCGTCGGTAAGGGAGTAGGCACCTTCGATGGGAAAAACAGCTCGTAGGCACGGGTTCTAGGCACCTTCGATGGTAAAAAACGGCACGTGGGTAGACCTTCGGTTTGTAAAACAGCCTGTTGGCACGGGCGTTAGACTCCTTCGGTGGGAAAAATAGCCCGTCGGCACAACTTCGGTGGGCAAAACAGCCCGTCGGCACGGGCTCTAGGCACCTTCGGTGGGAAAAGCAGCACGTCAGTAGGGTCGCTAGGAGCCTTTACTGGGAAAAAGAACCCGCCGGCACGGGTGGTAGGCACCTTCGGTAGGAAAAACAGCCCTTCGGCACAAGATTGGAGTGTAAAATAGCCCGTCAGCACGGGCACAGGGCTCCTTTGGTGGGAAAAATAGCCAGTCGGCCCAAGTTCGTTAGGCAAAATAGCCCGTCGGTACGGGCACAGTGCACATTTAGTGGGAAAAATAGCCCGTCGGCACTAGTTCGGTGGGCAAAATAGCCAGTCAGCACGGGCGTTAGGCCGCTTCCGTGGAAAAAATTGCCTATCGGCACACCTTCGGTGGGCAAAACAGCTCGTTCGCACGGGCGCTGCGCACCATCAGTGGGAAAAACAGCCCATCTGTAGACCTTTGGTATGTAAAACAGCCCATCTGCACATGCACGAGGCACCTTCGGTGGGAAAAACAGTTCGTCGGCAGACCTTCGGTTGGAAAAACAGGATGTCGGCAGGGTTGCTAGGTGCGTTCAGTGAGAGAAACAGCCCATCGGCACCGGAACTAGGCACCTTCGGTAGGAAAAACAACCCATCAGCACAAGTTTGGGGGCAAAACAGCCCGTCAGTATGGGCACAGGGCACCTTCGATGGGAAAAATAGCCTGTCGGCCCAAGTTCGTTGGGTAAAACAGCCCGTCGGCACAGGCGCAGTGCACATTCGGTGGGAAAAATAGCCCTTCGGCACTAGTTCAGTGGGTAAAACAGCCTGTTGGCACGGGCGCTAAGCACCTTCGATGGAAAAATAGATTGTCGGCACACCTTCGGCACTAGTTCAGTGGGTAAAACAGCCCGTCGGCACGGGCGCTAGGCACCATCGGTAGGAAAAACGGCCCATCTGTAGACCTTTGGTATGTAAAACAGCCCGTCTGGATGGGCGCAGGGTAACTTCAATGGGAAAAAAAGGCCGTCAGCCCTAGTTCGTAGGGCAAAACAGCCGGTCGGCATGGGCGCTACGAACCTTCAGTGGGAAAAACAACCCGTCAGTAGATCTTCGGTGGGCAAAGCAGCCCGTCGGTACAAGTTTGGTGGGAAAAATAGCTCGTCGGTAGACCTTCGGTGTGCAAAGTATCCCGTTGGTACACCTTTGGTGGGCAAAACAGCCCATCGGTACGGACGCAGGGCACATTCGATGGGAAAAATAGCCTGTCGGCACAAGTTTGATGGGCAAAACAACCCATTAGCACGGGCGCAGGGCACATTCGGTGGGGAAAAAAGCCCGTTGGCACGGGCGCTGGGCACCTTTGGTGGGAAAAACAGCCCGTCGATAGACCTTCGGTGGGCAAAACAGCCCGTCGACACGGGGAGTGCTAGACACCTTCGATGGAAAAAACAGCCCATCTGCCCACCTTAGGTGGGCAAAACAGCTCGTTGGAATGGGCGCAGGGCACCTTCGAGGGGAAAAACAGCCCGTCGGGGCAAGTTTGGTGGGAAAAATAGCCCATCGGCCCGACCACTAAGGACCTTCGTTGGGAAAAACAGCCCGTCGGCGGACCTTCGGTGGGCAAAATAGCCAGTCGGCACAAGTTAGCTGGGAAAGCAGCCCGTTCGCACAAGTCTGGTGGGCAAAACAGCCCATCGACACAAGTTCAGTGGGCATAACAACCCGTCGGCATGGCAGTAGGCACTTTCGGTGGGAAAAACAGCCGTTCGGTAGACCTTAGGTGGGAAAAACAGCCTGTCGGCACACCTACGGTGGGAAAGACAACCCGTCGACACAGGCGCTAGGCATCTTCGGTGGGAAAAACAGGCCGTTGCCACATCTTCGGTGGGCAAAACAGGCTATCAACATAGGCGCTAGGCACCTTCGGTAGGCAAAACAGCCTGTCAGCACACCTACGGTGGGCAAGACAACCCGTCGACACAGGCGCTAGGCACCTTCGGTGGGAAAAACAGCCCGTAGCCACACCTTCGGTGGGCAAAACAAGCTGTCAACATGGGCGCTAGGCACCTTCGGTAGGAAAAACAGCCCGTCGGCACGGGTGTAGGGCACCTTCGGTGGGAAAAGTAGCCCGTCGGCACGGGCAGTAAGCACCTATGGTGGGAAAAACAGCCCATCGGCACGGGCACTAAACACCTTCGATGGGTAAAACAGCCCATCGGTGCACCTTCTGTGGGCAAAACAGCCAGTCGACAAAAGTTAGCTGGGCAAAACAGCCCATCGGCACAAGTTCGGTGGGCATAACAGTCCGTCGACATGACAGTAGGCACCTTCGGAGGGAAAAACAGCACTTCGGTAGACCTTCGGTGGGCAAAACTGCCTGTCGGCATACCTACGGTGGGCAAAACAGCCTGTCGACACAGGCGCCAGGCACCTTGGGTGGGAAAAACAGCCCGTTGTTAAACCTTTGGTGGGAAAAACAGGCTGTCAACATGGGCGCTAGGCACCTCCAGTAGGAAAAATAGCCTGTTGGCATGGGCACAGGGCACCTTCGGTGGGAAAAACAGCACGTCGACACAAGTTCAGTTGGCAAAACAGCCCGTCAGCAAGGGCGCTATGCACCTTCAGTGGAAGAAACAGCCCGTCGGCACACCTTTGTTGCGAAAAACAGCCCGTCGGCCCAAGTTTGTCGGATAAAATAGCCCATCGGCACGGGCGCCACGCACCTTCGGTGGGAAAAACAGCACGTCGACACAATTTCGGTGGGCAAAACAGCCCCATCGGCACAGGCGCAGGTCACATTCGATGGGAAAAACAACCCGTCGGCACAAGTTTGGTGGGCAAAACAGCCCTTCAGCACGGGCGCTAGGAAACTTCGATGGGCAAAACAGCCCATCGGCAGATCTTCGGTGGGCAAAATAGCCAATCGACACAGGAGCTAGGCACCTTCCGTGGGAAAATAGCCCATCTGTAGACCTTCGATATGCAAAACAGCCTATCTGTAGACATTCGATGGGAAGAACAGCCCGTCTGTAGACCTTCGGTATGCAAAATACCTCGTCGGGATGGGTGCAGGGCACCTTCGGTGCGAGAAATAGCACGTCAGCCCAAATTCATCGAGCAAAACAGCCCGTCGGCAGACCTTTGGTTGGCAAAACAGCCAGTTGGCATGGGCACTCGAAACCTTCGTAGGGGAAAACAGCCCGTCGGGACAAGTTCGGTGGGCAAAGCAGCCCGTCGGCATAGGCGTAGGGCTCATTCGGTGGGAAAAACAACACGTCGGCACAAGTTCGGTGGGCAAAACAGCACGTTGGCACAGGCACTAGGCACCTTCGGTGGGAAAAACAGCCCGTCGGTAGACGTTCAGTGGGCAAAACAACCAGTCAGCACGGGCGCTTGACACCTTCGGTGGGCAAAACAGCCCGTAGGCATGGGCGGTAGGCACCTTCGTCGGCACGGGCGGTAGGCACTGGCCCGTCAGCATACCTTCGTTGGGAAAAACAGCCCGTCGGCACTGGCATTAGGCACCTTCAGTGGGAAAAACAGGCCGTCGGCACGGGCGGTAGGCACCTTCTATGGGAAAAACATCCCGTTGGCACGGGTTCTAGGCACCTTCGATGGAAAAAACAGCAAGTCGGTAGACCTTCGGTGTGTAAAACAGCCTGTCGGCACGGGCGCTAGGCACCTTCGGTGGGAAAAACAACCCATCGGCACAACTTCGGTGTGCAAAACAGCTCGTCGGCACGGACGCTAGGCACCTTCGGTGGGAAAAACAGCTGGTCGGCAGACCTTCGGGGGCAAAACAGTTTGTTGGCCCGAGCGCTAGGCACCTTCGGTAGGTAAAACAGCCCGTCAGCACACCTTCGGTAGGTAAAACAGCCCGTCGGCACAGGCGCTAGGCGCCTTCAGTGGGAAAAACAGCACGTTAGCACAAGTTTGGTGGGCAAAATAGCCCGTCAGGAAGGGCACGAGGCACCTTCGGTGGGAAAAACAGCACGTTGGCAGACCTTCGGTTGGCAAAATAACATGTCAGCAAGGTCGCCAGGTGCCTTCAGTGGGAAAAACGACCCATCGGCACGGGTGCTAGGCACCTTCGGTAGGAAAAACAGCCCGTCGGCACAAGTTTAGGGGGCAAAACAGCACATCGACATGGCCACAGGGCACCTTCGGTGAAAAAATAGCCAATCGGCCCAAGTTTGTTAAGCAAAATAGCCCGTCGGTACAGGCACAGTGCACATTCGGTGGGAAAAATAGCCCGTCGGCACTGGTTCGGTGGGCAAAATAGCCAGTCGGCACAGGCGCTAGTCACCTTCGGTGGAAAAAATAGCATGTCGGCACAGCTTCGTTGGGCAAAACATCCCTTCGACACTGGCGCTAGGCACCTTCGGTGGGAAAAATAGTCAGACGACAGACCTTTGGTGGGCAAAATAGCCCTTCGGCACGGGCGCTGGGCACCATTAGTGGGAAAAACAGCCCATCTGTAGACCTTTGGTATGCAAAACAGCCCGTCGAGTCAGGCGCAGGGGAACATCGGTGAGAAAAAAAGGTCGTCGGCCCAAGTTCGTCGTGCAAAATAGCCCGTCGGCACGGGCGCTACAAACCTTCGATGGGAAAAACAACCCGTCAGCAGACCTTCGGTGGGCAAAGCAGCCCGTCACCACAAGTTCGGTGGGAAAAATAGCTCCTCGGCAGACTTTCGGTGATCAAAATAGCCTGTCGGTACGGACGCAGGGCACATTCGGTGGGAAAAACAGCCTGTCCGCACAAGTTTGATGGGCAAAATAGCCCACTGGCACGGGTGCAGGGCACATTCGGTGGGAAAAACCGCTCGTTGGCACAAGTTTGGTAGGCAAAACAGCCCGTCGGCACTGGCGCTAGGCACCTTTGGTGGGAAAAATAGCCCATCGGCACGAGCGCTAGGCACCTTCGGTGGAAAAAACAGCCCGTCAGCACACCTTCGGTGGGCAAAACATCCCGTCGACACTGGCCCTAGGCACCTTCGGTGGGAAAAATAGCCAGACGGCAGACCTTTGGTGGGCAAAACAGCCCGTCGACACGGGCGCTAGGCACCATCGGTGGGAAAAATAGCCCATCTTTAGACCTTTGGTATGCAAAACAGCCCGTCGGGACAGGCGCAGGGGAACTTCGGTGGGAAAAAAGGGCCGTCGGCCCAAGTTCGTCGGGCAAAATAGCCCGTCGGCACGGCCACTATGAACCTTCAGTGGGAAAAACAACCCGTCGGCAAACCTTCGGTGGGCAAAGCAGCCCGTCGCCACAAGTTCGGTGGGAAAAATAGCTCCTCGGCAGACCTTCGGTGTTCAAAATAGCCCGTCGACAGACCTTCGGTGGGCAAAACAACCTGTCAGTACGGACGCAGGGCACATTCGGTGGGAAAAACAGCCCGTCGGCACAAGTTTGATGGGCAAAATAGCCCACTGCCACGGGCGCAGGTCACATTCGGTGGGAAAAACAGCCTGTTGGCCAATGTTCAGAGGGCAAAACAACCTTAAGAACGGGCGCTAGGCAACTTCGGTGGGCAAAACAGCCAGTCAGCACGAGCGCTAGGCACCTGCGGTGGGAAAAACAGCCCATCTGTAGACCTTCGGTATGCAAAACAGCCCGTCTGTAGACCTTTGGTGGGAAAAACAGCCAGTCTGTAGACCTTCGGTATGCAAAATACCCCGTCGGGATGGGCGCAGGGCACCTTGGTGCGAGAAATAGCATGTCAGCCCAAATTCGTCGAGCAAAACAGCCTGTCGGTAGACCTTTGGTGGGCAAAACAGGCAGTTGGCACGGGTACTCGACACCTTCGTAGGGGAAAACAGCCCGTCGGCACAAGTTCGATTGGCAAAATAGCCTGTTGGCACAGGCGCAGGTCACATTCGGTGGGAAAAATAGCTAGTTGGCAAAAGTTCGGTGGGCAAAACAGCCCTTCAGCACGGGCGCTAGGCAACTTCAGTGGGAAAAACAGCCCGTCGGTAGATCTTCGGTGGGCAAAATAGCCAGTCAGCACGGGCACTAGGCACCTTCGGTGGGGAAAACAGCTCGTCTATAGACCTTCGGTATGCAAAATACCCCGTCGGGATAGGCGCAGGGCACCTTAGGTGAGAGAAATAGCATGTAAGTCCAAATTCAGCAAAACAGCCCGTTGGCAGACCTTTAGTGAGCGAAACAGGCGGTTGGCACGGGCACTCGACACCTTCGTAGAGGAAAACAGCCCGTCGGCACAAGTTCGGTGGGCAAAACAGCCCGTCGACACGGGCGCAGGGCACATTCGGTGGGACAAACAGCCCGTCGGCACAAGTTTGGTAGGCAAAACAGCCCGTCGCAACTGAAGTAGGCACCTTCGATGGGAAAAACAGCCCGTAGGCACGGGTTCTAGGCACCTTCGATGGCAAAACGGCATGTCAGTAGACCTTCTGTGTGTAAAACAGCCTGTCGGCACGACCGCTAGGCACCTTAGGTGGGAAAAACAGCCCGTCGGCACAACTTCGGTGGCAAAACTGCCCGCCTGCACAGTCGCTAAGCACCTTCGGTGGTAAAAGCAGCACGTCAGTAGGGTCGCTAGGGGCCTTTACTGGGAAAAACAACCCGTCGGCACGGGTGCTAGGCACCTTCGGTAGGAAAAACAGCCCTTCGGCAGAAAATTGGAGGGCAAAATAGCCCGTCGGCACGGCACAGGGCTCCTTTGGTGGGAAAAATAGCCAGTCGGCCCAAGTTCGTTGGGCAAAGTAGCCCGTTGGCACGGGTACAGTGCACATTCTGTGGGAAAAATAGCCCGTCGACACTAGTTCGGTGGGCAAAATAGCCAGTCAGGACGGGCGTTAGGTCGCTTCGGTGGAAAAAATTGCCTGTCGGCACAACTTCGGTTGGCAAAACAGCCCGTCGGCACGGGCTCTGGGCACCATCGGTGGGAAAAACAGCCCATCTGTAGACCTTTGGTATGCAAAACAGCCCGTCTGCACGTGCACGAGGCACCTTGGGTGGGAAAAACAGTGCGTCGGCAGACCTTCGGTTGGCAAAACAGGATGTCGGCAGGGTCGCTAGTTGCCTTCAGTGAGAAAAACAGCCCATCGGCACGGGCGCTAGGCACCTTCGGTAGGAAAAACAACCCGTCAGCACAAGTTTGGGGGCAAAATAGCCCGTCGGCATGGGCACAGGGCACCTTCGATGGGAAAAACAGCTTGTCAGCCCAAGTTCGTTGGGTAAAATAGCCCGTCGGCACAGGCGCAGTGCACATTCGGTGGGAAAAATAGCCCATCGGTGGAAAAAAAAGGTCGTCCGCCCAAGTTCGTCGGGCAAAAAGCCCGTCGTCACGGCCACTACGAACCTTCGGTGGGAAAAACAACCCGTCGGCATACCTTCGGTGGGCAAAGCAACCCGTCCCCACAAGTTGGGTGGGAAAAATAGCTCCTCGGTAGACCTTCGGTGTTCAAAATAGCCTGTCGACAGACCTTTGGTGGGCAAAACAACCTGTCGGTACGAACGCAGGGCACATTCGGTGGGAAAACAGCCCGTCGGCACAAGTTTGATGGGCAAAATAGCCCACTGGCACGGGTGCAGGGCACAATCGCTAGGCACCTTCGGTGGGAAAAACTGCCCGTCGGTAGACCTTTGGTGGGCAAAACAGCCGACACAGGCGCTCGACACCTTCGGTGGGCAAAACAGCCATTGGCACTGGCGCCAGGCACCTTCGGTGGGAAAAACAGCCCGTTGTCGCAAGTTTGGTGGGAAAAATAGCCCATTGGCACGAGCACTAAGCACCTTCGGTGGGAAAAACAGCCCTTCGGTAGACCTTTGGTGGGCAAAACAGCCAGTTGGCACAAGTTAGCTGGGCAAAACAGCCCGCCGGCACAAGTTCGGTGGGCAAAACAGCCTGTCGGCACGGGCGCTATGCACCTTCAGTGGAAAAAATAGCCCATCAGCACGCCTTCTCTGCGAAAAACAACACGTCGGCACGAGCGCTAGGCACCTTCGGTTGAAAAAATAGCTCGTCAGCACACCTTCGGTGGGAAAAGCAGCCCGTCGGCACTGGCTCTAGGCACCTTTGATGGGAAAAACAGCCCGTCGGCACAAGTTTAGTGGGCAAAATAGCCCCTCAGCACAGGCCCTAGGCACCTTCGTTGGGTAAAACAGCCCGTCGGCACTGGTGCAGGGCACATTCGGTGGGAAAAACAGCCCGTCTGCACAAGCTTGATGGGCAAAACAACCCTTCGGCACGGGCTCTAGGCACCTTCGGTGGGCAAAACAGCCCGTCGGTAGATCTTCGTTGGGCAAAATGGCCAGCCGGCACAAGCACTAGGCACCTTCGGTGGGAAAACACCCCGTCTGTAGACCTTCGGTAGGAAAAAAAGCCCGTCAGTAGACCTTCAATATGCAAAATAGCCCGTCGGGATGGGCGCAGGTCACATTCGGTGGGAAAAAAAGCCCGTTGGCAAAAGTTCGGTGGGCAAAACAGCCCTTCAACACGTGCGCTAGGCAACTTTGGTGGACAAAACAGCCCATCGGCAGATCTTCGGTGGGCAAAATAGCCAGTCAGCACGGGCGCTAGGCACCTTCGGTGGCAAAAATAGCCCGTTTGTAGACCTTTGGTATGCAAAACAGCCGGTTTGTAGACCTTCAGTGGGAAAAACAGCCCGTCTGTAGACTTTCGGTATGCAAAATACCCCGTCGGGATAGGCGTAGGGCACCTTCGGTGCGAGAAATAGCACGTCAGCCCAAATTCTTCGAGCAAAATAGCACGTTGACAGACCTTTGGTGGGCAAAACAGGCAGTTAGCACGGGCACTCGACACCTTCGTAGGGGAAAACATCCTGTCGGCACAAGTTTGGTGGGGAAAAAAGCCCGTCGGCACGGGCGCAGGGCACATTTGGTGGGAAAAACAGCACCTCAGCACAAGTTCGGTGGGCAAAATAGCCGTCGGCACAGGCAGTAGGCACCTTCGGTGGGAAAAACAGCCCGTAGGCACCATCGATGGGAAAAACAGCACGTCGGTAGACCTTCGGTGTGTAAAACCGCCTGTCGGTACGGGCGCTAGGCACCTTCTGTGGGAAAAACTGCCCGTTGGCACAACTTCGGTGGGCAAAACAGCAGGCCGGCACAGGCGCTAGACACCTTCGGTGGGAAAAGCAGCACGTCGGCACGAGCACGAGGCACCTTCGGTGGGAAAGGAAGTTGGTCAGCAGACCTTCGGAGGGCAAAACAGCCTGTTGGCACGAGCGCTAGGCACCTTCGGTTGGAAAACAGCCCGTCGGCACACTTTTAGTACATAAAACAGCCCGTCGGCACGGGCGCTAGGGGCCTTCGGTGGGAAAAACAGCACTTTAGCACAAGTTTGGTGGGCAAAACAGCCCGTTGGGAAGGGCAGGAGGTACCTTTGGTGGGAAAAACAGCACGTTGGTAGACCTTCGGTTGGCAAAACAGCATGTCAGTAGGGTCGCTAGGGGCCTTCAATGGGAAAAACAAATCTTCGGCCTAGGCACCTTCGGTAGGAAAAACAGCCCTTCAGCACAAGATTGGAGGGCAAAATAGCCCGTTGGCACGGGCACAGGGCTCCTTTGGTGGGAAAAATAGCCAGTCGGCCCAAGTTTGTTGGGCAAAATAGCCCGTCGGCACGGGCACAGTGCACATTCTGTGGGAAAAATAGCCCGTCGGCACTAGTTCGGTGGGCAAAATAGCCAGTCAGGACGAGCGTTAGGCTGCTTCGGTGGAAAAAATTGCCTGTCGGCACACCTTCGGTGGGTAAAACAGCCCGTCGGCACGGGCGCTGGGCACCATCGGTGGGAAAAACAGCCCATTTGTAGACCTTTGGTATGCAAAACAGCCCGTCTGCACGTGCGCGAGGCACCTTCGGTGGGAAAAACAGTGCGTCGACAGACCTTCGGTTGGCAAAATAGGATGTTGGCAGGGTTGCTAGGTGCCTTCAGTGAGAAAAATATCCCATCGGCACCGGCGCTAGGCACCTTCGGTAGGAAAAACAACCCGTTAGCACAAGTTTGGGGGCAAAACAGCCCGTCAGCATGGGCACAGGGCACCTTCGATGGGAAAAACAGCTTGTCAGCCCAAGTTCGTTGGGTAAAACAGCCCGTCGGTGCAAGCGCAGTGCACATTCGGTGGGAAAAATAGCCCATCGGTGGGAAAAAAAAAGGTCGTCGGCCCAAGTTCGTCGGACAAAAAGCCCGTCGGCAAGGCCACTACGAACCTTCGGTGGGAAAAACAACCCGTCGGCAAACCTTCGGTGGGCAAAGCAGCCCGTCGCCACAAGTTCGGTGGGAAAAATAGCTCCTCGGCAGACCTTCAGTGTTCAAAATAGCCCGTCGACAGACCTTTGGTGGGCAAAACAACCTGTCGGTACGGACGCAGGGCACATTCAGTGGGAAAAACAGCCTGTTGGCACAAGTTTGATGGGCAAAATAGCCCACTGGCACGGGCGCGGGGCACAATCGGTGGGAAAAACCGCTCGTCGGCACAAGTTTGGTAGGCAAAACAGCCCGTCGGCACTGACGCTAGGCACCTTCGGTGGGAAAAACTGCCCGTCGGTAGACCTTTGGTGGGCAAAACAGCCGGCACAGGAGCTCGACACCTTCGGTGGGCAAAACAGCCATTGGCGCTGGCGCCAGGCACCTTCGGTGGGAAAAACAGCCCGTTGTGGCAAGTTTGGTGGGAAAAATAGCCCATTGGCACGAGCACTAAGCACCTTCGGTGGGAAAAACAGCCCTTCGGTAGAC
>JAOQMS010051179.1:0-29562 GCA_027563885.1 Erythroxylum longipes | reverse complement strand
TTCTGCCATAAGGACATGTTCACCATACCTGTCCCAAAAGTCCACTTTACCCTTGTCATTTCTTCCATATACCGAAAATGCCCTCATTTTCTTCTCATGCCAAGAAGCTTCGGATTTCCATGCTTAAGTTACTGAAAAATCTGTCATGGGGCCGACACATCTAGTTCTTATTTTGTTTCCCTTCTAGCATCTTTGTTATGGATTGTTTGGTTGATAGGGATGTTAATGACATTATGTGTGGCTGAGTTATTTATAGAGATTACTTTTGAACTACTTGTTGAACTCCTATTTTTTGATTTGAATGAATGATGCTTTTGATGAATGTTGAGCTTATACCTTGCGATATATTGAGAAATTGAATTAGGTAAATTGTGTAAGGCTTTACAATGAGAATTGGCACTCTATAGACCTACTTTTATCAAGTTAATTGATTAGTTAGAGAGAGATCTTGGCTAATTAGTTGAATTGGTGGACTGATTTTGTATATTAAGAGATTGCTTAATCATCTTCATTTAATTTGGCTAGGAACAATTAATTACACCTTGAGAGAGGGTAGTTAATACAATAGTACATTGATAGGTGTGTATTAAGATATGTTTTTATAGGTAATTGGCATATGTTTTCTAGCATAATTGTTGTTTGTGTTCTAGTTTAGGATTCATTTTGCATGTTGTTATTAAGTTTGGTTTTTAGTGTTGTTATTAAGTGTTTAATGCTAATTGAGGGTAAGAATTGATTTTTTGTGTGTAGGAAATAAGAGGGAGCAACTTGGAGGATGAACAAGAGATTAAAGAAGAGAAGACAAGAGGAGTTCATCTGGGAAAAATGTGGGAATCGGGTAAAATTCCCACGGACGTGGGAAATCACAATAGAAATGAAGAGTGGTTCTCTTTATAATTCTCATGCTCGTAGGAATCATACAGATTCCCACAAGCATAGGAATTGTAATCTGAGGCAATCTGTGAGGCTTCATTAAACCTAGGATTTTTTGACTATAAAAACATCATTAAGCTTCCATCTTCAAGGGAGATGACACCCACCTGTAGAAACACCATCTTTGGGTGAAGAACATATGATTGGAACATCTAGGAAGGATTGAAGACAAGGATCATCATCAAGATTGGGTAAAATGGCACATCAACACTAAAATTCCAGATTTTGGCAAAAAAGAGAAGTCTTATATTCAATTTTCTGTCACTTTGATGTTATGATTTTTTTTTAAAATGGTTTATTTGATTGTTGATGATGTTATGGAGACCATGTTAGGCTAATTTCATATTAGGGATTGCTTTTGAATTATTTTGTCAAAACTTATATTTTATTGGATTGAATGAAGTGTCTTTGATGACTGTTGTTCTTATTTGTCATCTTACAACAAATCGAGAGAGTGATTGAGATGAGATTTATGTAGGATTGTACAACGAGAGTTGGCGAACTATATACTAGCAATCATCATGTTAATTGATTAGTTAGAAGAGAGATCTCAATTAGTCACTTGATCACCCATAGGATAGCGTAAGAACTAGTTGAATTGGTAGAGTCATTGGGTAGGTTGAGAGATCGTTCAATTGATTCCTGTTAATTCAATTAGGGATAAATAGTTACACCTTGGGAGAGGTTAATTAGTACATTTGAAAATATAGGGTGAGAAATAATTCAATCAATAAAATAGGAAGGAGACAAAATAAGGAAAAAGTAATCTCTAACATTTAGATTTTGGAATTTAGATTTTCTACAATTGTTGTATTGTCAATTGTTTACATTAGTCTCTTTTAATTTTAATTTAATTTTTCAGATTATTTTCATTTCACAATTTAATTTCTCAAACAAAGTTGTATCTAAATTAAGCGATGTCTAGGCATCAATTCTTATAGGATCGATATCCGCGCTTTTTACTACAAGTCATGACCCGTGCACTTGCAGTTTTTACGTGTAAAACAAGTAGATAGGTTTTACCATCAATAAGTTTTTGGCACTATTATTGGGGATTGATTGCTGAGCATCGTGTTTGATTTAGATTACTTTAATTTAAGATTTTTGATACTTTTCGTTGTGTATTTGTAGGTGTATGAACACAAGGAGTACACAAAGGATGAAAGAAGCTATAGAGGATGAATTTGCCGACATTAAAAAGCACAAAAGAGAAATAAGAAGGGTAAAGCATCTAAATTTCTCAAATCAAGATATGGCTGAAGAAGAAGAGCAAGGAGGATCGGAAAGGACACTCATAGATTTCATGAGGCCAGGTTTTAGTCCTCAAGGATTGGCTTGGCCAGTAGTTCAAGCGAATAATTTTGAGATAAACCTGGCGCTACTTAATATTCTTTAAAACAGTATACAGCTCTACGTGCTATCCAATGAGGATCCGAATGCCCACATGGCCAATTTCTTGGAGATTTGTGACACATTTAGATTCAACGGAATGTCTGACGATATGGTGAAGCTACGATTATTTTCATTCACGTTGAGGGATTAGGCTAAAGCATGGTATAATTCTTTGAATTCAGGCCAGATCACGACTTAGGAGCAGCTTGCCCAAGCATTCCTCGCCAAATATTTTCCATTGATAAAGACGACGAGGATTATCAAGGAGATAACCAATTTCCAACAGAGCGATGGAGAATCTCTCTACAATGCTTGGGAAAGATTTAAGGAACTTCAGAGGAGCTATCCACATCACAACATCCAGAGGGAATTTTTATTTCAAACATTCTATAATGGAGTGAATCTAAGCCAAAGGGCCCAATTGATGCAGCAGCCAAAGGTTTACTGATGAGGAAGATGGAGGAAGCAACTCATGATTTATTAGAGGAGTTGGCAAGCAACAACTGCATAGAGAAGGACGGAAGGAACAAAATGGTATGATACCTATTGACTCAGTTACTACTTTACAGGCTCAAATCACGGCGTTGACAAGGCAGCTAAACAATATAGAAGGAGCGTTCATGTCATCCATAAAGGCAATACAAGCATAATGTGAGCTCTGTAGGGAGAACAACCATAGCTCAGTAGAATGTTTCTATTAAAAGCTAGTGGGATCGAACACGTAAGCTATTTAGGCTAGACAACGAGGTAATAATCCATATTCGAATACTATAATCTAGGTTGGAAAAACCACCCGAAATTTTCTTGGAGTAATAATAATGCAGGTGGCCAACAAAGACCACAAGGACCGACAGGATTCCGGCAAGATCAAATTGAAGTATTGGAAAGCAAAATAGATAAGATGATGGAGGTTTTGGGATCCAAATTGGCAGCACAAGAAGAGAATCATAAAAGGATGCATGCAAGTCAGGAGGAAAATTAGAAGAGGATGGAAGCAAAATTCAATCAGATTTTGAAGAATCATGCATCATCCATCCATAATCTGGAAGTTCATGTAGGCCAACTAACTAATGCTTTATCTTTACGAAATGCAGGTAGTCTACCAAACAATACTGAGGTGAGTCCGAAGGAAAGAATCATGTCCATTATTCGGATAGAGAAAAAGGAAAGCAAACATGGGGAGAAAGATGGAAACAAGCAAGATGAACAAACAATGCTGGAAGTCTTTCTACTCGTAAACGAGCCGATTAAGGAACTTTAGCTTTGATTTCCACATCAAATTTTTGCTTAGTGGAAGCCATCTTCAAGTAAAGTAGCTCAGAATTCTATGGAAGGGGAGTTAACTGAGATGACAAATATAACAAATCAAATCCAAACAAAGCTCATGCTAAAGGGGTCGTTGAAAAAAGATGTTATCAATCACATATCAGGAGAATGTCTATATGTAGTACAGAAGAAAGAAGACCTAGGAGACTTGTTCATTCCGTGTAGCATAAATGGAGTTAAGATAGTTCAAGCATTTGCAGATTTAGGAGCAGGTATCAACATGATGCCGTACTCGTTCAGTCAGAAGTTAGGTCTAGAAGAGCTAGAGCCAACTAAGACATTAATGAAAATAGCTAATAGGACGGTACATTTACTGAAGGGGATGATCAAGAATATGCAACTACACATTAATAAATTTACTTTCCCTGCGGATTTCTATATATTGGATATTAGTGAAGACAAGGAAACTCCTATAGTTTTGGCGATCATTTCTGGCTACTACTCGTGTTATTATTGACATTGACAGGGCCAAAATAATATTGAGAGTAGGAAAAGGGTAGTTAACATTAAAAGTATCAAAGAAAAACTATCGTCTTACACCATCCCTAATGGATATTAAGGAACCTAAACTCCAAGAGGGATGAGAAAATATTGAGGACCCTGGAAATACATTCAGGAAGAAACGAAGGCATAGGAGAAGGTGAAGAAAGGAAAACAATAATGATGGTGGAGCCTAGAATAAGTTAGCCTTAGTACAAAGTCTGAGATCAGTTTATGCATCGCTATCATTCCAGTCATCTAAACCACCATGAGTAAGAAGAAGAGTCGAGCTACCGACGGTAAAAGAAGTGTTGTATGGAAGGCATCCTATGGGAGTCAACTAGCTTTGTTTGTTTTTGTTCAATTAATTGTTCATTTGAATTCCTTAGTTATGATCATGTTTGAATTGGATTTGATTGATGTTTGTGTTGATTTTGTTTGGATTTCAATTTGTTTGCTTTTCAAATTTCTTGTTGATAATAGTATCTTGATGTGTTTATAGGTTTTGGGATCATGGAGGATGAAAATAAGCTTGGAAAAAGGTTTGAAAGTGTGAGAATCACCAATTCCCACGTTCTTAGGAATTGTGATGATTCCCACGAACGTGAGAAATCTCTCCAGAATGTTTCTAGAGAGAAAACCCACGTCTGTGGAATTCTGGTGATTCCTACAAACGTGGAAAACCTCTCCAGAAGGGTTTTGGAGAGGAATCCCATGCTCGTGGGGATTCTGGATATTCTACAGATGTGGGAATCCTCTCGAAAGAGCTTTTGGAGAAGAATTTCCCACGAGCGTGGGAATCCCATCCGAGAGGGGTTTAAAATTTCCTCCCCTTTTCTTCTCTCATTCATCTTTCAAATATTTCACTCCCTCTCTCTCTATAATACGATTTTCTCTCCTCCCACTCTCTAAAACTCCTCATTTTTTATCTAGATTCTTGGTATTTTCTTCATTCCTTTCCATTAATTTTACATTCCTTCACTCTTTTCATGCATCAATCATTCAAGAACATAAGGATTTAGGTGAGATTTTATTTTCTCTCTATAAAATATGAATTTCAGTCTCTCTCTTTCTTTTTTGCAGATTTTCTTTAAACAATGGCCCCACCAAGGATAATGAGGGTTAGGTAACCAGTAGACAAGCTTCGCCTTCAAGTTTCTGGCAAAGGGAAACCTAACTTAGTAGCCGCCTATCGGGCCCCATTTTTGATTTACTTGGAAGAAGAAGGTGTGCATTTTCGTGACTTTAGGAGTAGAGCAATAGTTACTCCTAGGTAATTTGATGTTGACGTGCTAGAAAACATAGGAGTGAGACATCGACTTGAACAATTAGCTGCGAACATAGGGTGGAATAGATTTGTTCGGTGTAACGTGCCGATTTCTGCCACTATATCTTTAGAGTTTTTTTTACAACAGTTAGGTATAACTCTAAGATGGATTTGTTTTTGTTTAGGATAGGTGCCAATGTTTTTAAACTCGATTACTTTGTCATGTGTGAACTTATTAACTTGTTAAATACAAAAGTTTGAGATGATCATACTGATTTTGATGTAGATGCTTATTGGAATACTCTCACAAGTGAAACCCATTTTGGTTCACATAATGCACCGAACTTTCTGATTAGGAGTGTTGAACATTTGTTGTTACATAAATTTATTTGCCTGACTGCGTTCAACAAAATGGAAATCAATAAATGCTCAGCTAAAGAGATTTTCTTTTTATAGTTCATGGACAGAAAGATTAAAATCAATACTCCTTATAGGATTTTTTGATCATTAGTGAGTGTGATTACTAAAAAGAATACATATTTTGGGATGGTCCATATTGCTTCTACTTTGGGTGCATTTTATAATGTTAATATGGAGAATCTGCATATTGCTTCCCACGACATGTTTGATATAGTTTATTTGAGATGCACTAAGATTATGGAAGTCTAATCTATTGAACTTCGCAATCCTCAGATGTGCACTATAGTGAGGAGTAGGAGGGTTGCCAGGGCAGCCATAGACCAACCCTCCATATCCAGAGCAACTACAAAACTAGAGGAAGAAGTGGTAGCAAAGTAATCCAGGGAACTAGCTGCGGTTGATCGATATCAATCGATTTTCAACTAAATAACCCCAAATCAACAACAGATGACCTCTTTGCTTGATGAACTCGACACTGAAATGCGGCAGTTTCACAAAGAACAACGTAGTTTGAAGAGAAGGTTCCTCAACTTCTGTCGGAGGAACAATTTTGAAGCTCCTACACCATCACCATCACCGCCATCTTCGAAATAAGCTTTCTTACCTTTTAAATTTTTAAATTTTGTTATGTTTTGTGTGTGATTGCATTTCTTTTCATATGTATTTGGTTTCATATTATATGGTTGCGATCGTAAAATTAAAGTGAATACTCCTTATCACATTTTTCGATCTATTGTGGGTTGCATTACTAAGAAAATATCATATTTTGGCATAGTTTACATTGTTACTGCTTTGGCTTTGCATTACAATCTTGATGTGGATAGTATGTGCACAGCTAGACATGATATATTTGATGTACCTTATTTGAGGCACTATAAAATTTTGGTCTTTCGATGTACACTGCTGTTAAGAATAGGAAGGGCAATGATGCAACCACTTCTCAACTATCCTCCTCTCAGGTGCCCTTAGAGCCCCAAGAAGAAGCAATTGAAGGCGAACTAATTGTAGCAGAAGATGTTGATAAGTTACAGCAAATCCTCAACCAAATGGCTGAAAACCATCAAAAAATGACAATTCAAATTAATGAGCTCAACATCCAGATGATACAAGTGCATAAGGAGCAATGGTACATCAAAAAGAAATTCTTCAAGTTCATCTAGATGAACAACATTGAAGTCCCTTCCCCTACGCCTTCACTATGACAATCTCCATGAAGCTTTCTTATCTTTTACTTTTTACGTTGTTTTATTTACCTTGTCAGTCATTTTACTTACTTGTTTGTTTGATGTTGTTGTGTTTTAGTTTCCTTTTGGGGTTGCCTTATCACATTGAGGACAATGTCTTTTCTAAGTGTGGGAAGGTGACATTTGTTAATTGCATTGTTTTAATCTGTCTTAGTCACTGTCTACATTTTGTTAATTAGGATTCATGTTTTAGGCATATTAGGTTGTTGTTTTATGTTAGCAGTGGAACCACACTTGAATCATTTTAATTTGTTTTTCCATGAGATTCTATCATGCTATTTGGAATGAGATTGAATGTATGCTTAAACTCGAATTAGGCTACTTGAGTAGAGAGTGAACCACGTTGAGTGATGAAAAGTAGTTAGTTGCATAAGTTTACTCAGAATTTGACACTTGAGCAATGATGTAGTGTAGAGATGCATAATGAATTTTCGTTTGAGTCAATGTAAGGATTGAGCGTATTTGACGCCATCTATAGTCATTTTATTTCTTTGTTTATGTGATGGTTCCTTAGGTTATTACCTTCAGAACTTGCTTTCAATCGGTTTGAGTCTACTTGATGCATCTTAATAAAGATGATTAAGGCCGTTTTTGTGTTAACCTTTGGCTTAAATGACTACCTTTTATTATCCCTTTCTACCCTTGTTGAGCCTTAACCCTTTTGTTTCTTCAAAACACCCCACATTTTCAAACCTGAATATTAGCCTGCCCATTCACAAGTTTAGTAGAGTATTAAGTGATGCATTAGTTTAGGATTTTTGCTACATTTTTTTTCGACATGAATTTAGAGATACTTCTACTCTTGGATCACATTGCATTTTGTTGCTATTTTGTTCATTGTTTCTTCAATTGTTGAAAAAAAAGGAACATTTTAGTACCATCAATAAGTACAGAGTAGTAGTATATTTACATTTGTGTATCTCAGAAATATGTTTTGTTATCCCTTTATTACTTTATAAATGCTTGTGTTAAACCCTTTACCTCATTTGACCACCTTAACCCTTACCACATTACAACCCCAAGGAAGTCCTTTTGATATATTTATGTACGTAATCATTGTAGAGGATAATTGGTGTATTAGCAAGCCTATGGTATTGTAGTTTCCTATAGGGAGCTTGAGTGAAACATTAAACATCAAATAGTTGAGAGAAATGAGTGAAATCATAAGGAAGATTAATTTTGCATTTATACTTATCTTCGAGTGATGGTGCCATAAGTTGGGTTTGCTTATGTACACTAATGAAAAGCAGTCATGATATGTGTAATTTCTTGACATTGATCGATTGCATGTTTTGATCTTTGTGAAAATGAAGTGATGGAATTGATTAGTTGTGTTTGATTTTGCTTGAGGACAAGCAAAGATTCAAGTGCAGGGAAGTTGATAGTTGTGCATTGGTGTGTGTTTTTTTAAGTATTTGGCATATGTTTCTTGTATAATAAGTTATTATCGTTGTGGTTTAGGACTTATTTTGTTTAGTTTGATCTTCATGGTTGCTCTTTTATGTTTGATGTTGATTTAGGGTAAGAATTTATCATGTTGATGTAGGAATGAAGGGTGGCCACCTTTGTGATTGAGCTAAGGACCAAGAGAGGAGAAGAGAATTGGAGGAATTGTAACACAAGAACCCATGATCATGGGATTAATGCTAATTCCCATGATCGTGGGATCCCTAATCCCAAGAGATACACGGGTTTCACTTATTCTTAGGTTCTAGTGACTAAATAAGGGGAAAAATCCCCAAGGCCAAAGGGAGGTCAAGAGAACTTGTATCTTTGAGCTAAAAAACATGTTTAGAGCCTAGAAAGTGGTAGAGAATCAAGATTTCCATTCCAAATTGGGCAAAGAGAACACCAACTCCATATTATTCGAGCAAAGAACAGGAGGAACTTGCTTCATCTAGTTCATGTTTTATTTTTCTCTTCTAGCATCTTTATTATGGATTGTTTGGTTATTGAGGATGTTAATGAAATTATAAGTGAATGAGTAATTAGTAGAGATTACTTTTGAATGATTCGTTAAACTCCTACTTTTTTGATTTGAATGAATGATGCTATTGATGAATGTTGATCTTATACCTTGCAATTTATTGAGAAATTGAGTTGGGTAAATTGTGTAGGTCTATACAATGAGAATTGGCACTCTATAGAGCTACATTTATCAAGTTAATTGATTAGCTAGAGATAGATCATGGCTAATTAGTTGATTACCCATAGGATAACTTCATAACTGGTTGAATTGGTGGACTAATTTTATAGATTGAGAGATTGCTTAATCATTTCCATTTAATTTTGGTAGGTACAATTAATTACACCTTGAGAGAGCATAGTTAATACATTAGGACATATTAGGTGAGGCATAATTCAATTAACCAGGTAGGAGGGAGATAAGATAAGGAAAAAGTGATCTCTAACTGTTAAATCTTAAATTATAAGTTTCTGCACTTTTGCTTTATCATTTGTTCATTATTAGTTGTTTGATTTAGTTTAATTTTTCAATTTATTTTTATTAAAGTTAGTTCTCAAGCAAAGCATCCTGAATTAAGTAGCATTTAAACACAATCTTTGAGGGATTGATATTTGTTCCTTATTACAAGTTACACCCCATATACTTGAGATTTTGAGCGTAAAACTAGTAAATTGGGTTTGTAATTAACAATACCCCGCTTAGTTTAGAGCATGGTTAAAATGTCAACTCCCATTAGACTGACTACGCCTCATCTAGCCCTAGTGATGTTATTTGTTGTCCCTAAGGCTCATTACTCAGTTGGATATGTCACTAAAGACTAGCATCATGACATTTCCACTATTTCCAGAGATTCCAAAGTAATGACCCTGACAAGAGGTTATGGGTATCATCTCCTTCTATAAAGAGTGGTGAATCCTTTATGGGCTACTTAATTACCTTCGAATACCTCAAGATGCACCCAATCACCACCCTATGAGCAACCTCTGAGAGATAATGAGGAATGGAGTCAAAGTATAAGATCAGTATCCAAGACAACCTTAAGCACCTCATGTATAAGGATATTTGCATCATTACTATGATGAGACAATCATTGACACTAGAATAGATTATCCATATGATTGTCTCAGATAGGTCATCCAATGTACTTACTACTCTTAGTAAGCATTCACATGTCAACTCTAAATAACTTATGCTTATAGCTTATGAGTTCCACTACTTGATCCAATCAAGGAGTATAACATGTGCTAATCTGTTCAAATTAATAACGTGTCATCTCATTAATCGCATAACTATGGATAATTTAGGTATTAACATAATTTTTATCATGATCTCATAATGATTTCCTTCATGATATGTAATTTATAAAGGACTTCATTAATTTGATTTAAGATCATTATCAATTCATAAAGAATATGAACATCAAATTAAAAAAAAATTATTTTTATTAATCATAAAGATTTGTACAATAAGTGCTATACACGATTGCCTTTAGAGCACTTCTCTGACAACCTCCCACTTGCATTAAAGCCAATCAGCTTTGTATCTAATACCATAGGCAAGTACATGAGAATTATATCTCTTTTGGGGAATCGAATTAGTTAAAGGATCAAAAGTATTTTGATAAGCAGGCACTCTATCTATCTTGACATCATTTCTACTAATGATTTCTCTAATTAAATGGTATTGCTTGAGTACATGTTTGGATTTTTGATGAGACCTTGGTTTCTTTACTTGTACTATGGTACCATTGTTTGCACAATACAATTGTACTGTGTCAACAATACTAGGAACCACTTCAAGTTCTGTAATGAACTTCTTGATCCAAACTGCTTCCTTTACTACTTCTGAAGTGTCAGTGTACTTTGCTTTGGTTCTTGAATCTACAGTTGTCTCTTATTTAAAACTCTTTCAACTGAATGCTCCACCATTCAGTGTGAAAATATATTGACTGGGATTCAGAGTCATCCTTTTCAGTTTGAAGCTGGCATTTATTTACTTGCTTATAGTAAGATCTCCTTCTTCATATACTAAGAATAGATCTTTAATTCTTCTCAAATACTTAAAGATATTATTAACAACGACCTAATGAACCTTAGAGCATATGATACTAGGATCTGACTGTTATATATGTATTCTTCTCAAATACATCAAGTTGTTTTAAACCTTACTAGGATCTGACTGGTATCTACTCGTAACACTTAGAGCATATGATAAGTCTCATATATAAAATAGCATACATGATTGATCCTATAGTCGAGCATAAGGGATCAAATTCATACGAGTCCTCTTATCTTTTGTCTTTAGACACATAGATTTCGAGAGTGTAATCCTATGCATCATGGGAAGAAGTCCTCCTTTAGACTGCTCTATGCTAAACCTCTTTAGCATCTTTTCTATGTTTGTAGACTGAGAAAGACCAAGAAACTTCTTATATCTATCTCTATAGATTCTTATCCCCAAAATATAAGTTGCTTCTCTAAGGTCTTTCATAGAGAAGTTCTTGGACAACCAAATCTTGACTGATTGTAAAGCTGAGACATCGTTTCCTATTAGTAGTATACCATCTACATAAAACATAAGGAATATGATTGCACTCCCATTAACCTTCTCATGCACACAAGGTTCATCCGAATTTTGTGAGAAACCAAACTGTTTGATTGTCCCATCAAATCAATTATTCCAACTCCTGGATGTTTCCTTCAATCTATAAATGTATTTTTGAAGCTTGCATACCTTTTCACCATATTTGGATATGAAACCATCGATTGACGTCATGTTCATATCCTTAGTTAAGTTTTCAGTAAGGAAAGTTATTTTCACATCCATTTTTTATATCTCATAATCATAATAAGCAACAATGGCCAGGAGTTTCCTAATGGATTTAAACATGGCTACTAGGTTAAATGTTTCATCATAATTAGCTCCTTCTTTTTGGCGATAACCATTAGCCATAAGCCTAGCTTTATTGGTAACTATATTACCCTCCATGTCAATTTTCTTCTTGAAGACTAATCCATTTGTGCCCTATAGGTTTTATCCATTTAGGTGGGTCAACCAAAGTCCATACTTGGTTTTCATACATGGAATTCATTTCAGATTTCATGGCTTGAAGTCATTTGCCAGATTCTGAACTCTTTAAAACTTCTGTATAGGTAGTAGGCTCATTGTCTTCTTTAAGCATCACGTCAATATGTTCCCTTATGAGAAATTGATAAATGTAAATTGCATCGTGTTTTGAGGCATAGTTTGATATGTGTTTAGCCGTTAGTTTGATCAATTAGTAAGTGTTTAGGTTAGAATTGTGTTAGCTTATTAAGTATTAGTGTTTTCTGGGTTTTATGGGTTAGTACAAGTTTTAAGCTTAAATATTATGTTTTTGAGGTATCTTGATGTATTTACTAGTGTTTCAGGGTCAATATCGAAGAACGGAGGAGTTTGGAAGGAACCTGGGCCATAACACAAGCCCGTGATCGTAGCCTGCATGCCACTATCGTAATAGAATCTTCAGGAATGGCCCACGATTATGGCCTACATGCCACAATCATGAAAAAAGCTCAGATTTTAGCCATGATCGTGGTCTATAGGACCAAGTTTGTGGCCTACACCGAGCAGACGCACAATCACTTATGAACTTCAAGTTTCAAGGAGCTTTTTGAACTTTTTGGACTTTGGAAAAACCTTAGGGTTAATAAAACATATACTATTTAATGAACAACAAGTGAAGAGAAAAGGGGTCTTTACATTCAGCCACTCTTGGAAACCCTAAAGAGAGAGAAAAAGAAGAGAGAGAGAGAAAAAAAGAAGAACAAGAAGGAGGAGGAAGGAGTGGATCCTGACGCTATTGCTCCCTAGATCAGGTGGTATCCCGATGCCACTGGCTTATCGATTTATCCAACCTAAGTTCCATTTTCTCTATATTTCCTTTTTCATTTAAATGTATAAAGTTGAGATGGATTGTATGGAAGTGGATTTCAAGTTGTTGATAATGTTTTAAACTCTCCTTCGGGAATTTACTTTGAGATAATGTTGATTTAGTAATTTTGTGTTTATTGGTTTGATTATTGTGATTGATCAATGTATTTGCATGTTTCATTCTCCAACTAAGAGGGTGACCCGGGTAAAAATGATTAGATTGAATTAATGAGAGTTATGCGATCTAATTGACTACTTAATCAATCTATTCAGTAATTTCATAGAGAGAGTTCCCATTCGAGGCTTGATTGTTTATTGAAGAGTTTTAGAACTAATTGGAATTGTGGGTAGTTTATGAATTGAGAGATTGCAAGTTCCATAATTTGATTAAGGTTTACAATTTAGGGTTTAATGGTTATAACTCGGGAGAGAGTAACCAATCCTATGACCATCTAGAACCGATAATTCATAAACACATAAGTGGCTAGATTAGCATTAACGATAGGTAAAATCCCCTCTCTGATAACTTGATTAACTCTCTTAACGAATGTCCACTGTGACATGTGTGACTACTCAAGTTAATTTTGTTTTATTGAAAGTTCCACTTTACAATTCTTGAATCAATTTCTTGTGTTTACTTTCCTTGTTCACTTGTGCAGTTTTCATTTCTTTTTATTCTTTTCCCTAAACCTTAGATGACTTAGGATTATGCTAGTACCCTCCTCGTAGGATTGACAACTCTTATACTACAGTCATGACTTGTGCGCTTGTAGTATTTGAGGGCTTATAAAATTTAAAGCTTCAATGACACGATCATGTTTCTAGCACCATTGCTGGGAAGGTGTAAATTAGTTCAATTCTAGTATTCCAAGGCATTTTAACCATCTTTTATGAAAAAAAGAAGAAAAAAAAGAAAGAAGTTGGGCATAAAGTAAACAACACATCACTTTGGATATCACCACATAAAAATGGGGAATCTTAAGAGTTGAAAGCTAAAAAGAGATGGAAAGAATGATGTTGGAGGAAATACATGATAAAGAGCAATGGACCCTTATGGATGTCAAAAAGCCAAAACTCAATGCCCATCATCAAGGGATTACAAGACCACCGGTACAAGCGAATGTGTTTGAGATCAACCATCACTGCCAAACATGTTGCGAACCAACATACAATTCTACAGATTAGTCGATGAGAATCCCAATGCTCCTTTAGCTAATTTCTTAGAAATTTGTGACACCTACCGATATATTAGGATGTCGGAGGATGTTGTTAGGATGAGGGTCTTTCCTTTTACACTTAGGGATCTAGCTAAGGCCTAGTTAAATTCTCTCCACCCAGCCAACATCATAACTTGGGAGCAGTTGGTGCGAGTTTCTCTAGATAAGCATTTGACTCAAAACAAAACAACAAGTCTAATAAAGGAAATTATCAATTTCTAGCAAAATGACGGTGAGTCCTTATATGAAGTGTAGGAGCGGTATAAGGAGTTGCAAAGGAGCTATCTTCATCATAACCTACCTAACAATTCCTATTGCAAACCTTCTACATTGGAATTAATCTACCCGCAAGGAGCACCGTAGAAGTAGCTGCAGAGGATCATTCAAGAAGAAAATAGTTGAAGTAACACACGATCTGTTAAAAGACATAACATAAACTAGTCTTCTTTGGACATTAGAACGAAGTAGATAGTAGTTAAACTTTTGTGACCCAGGAGGAATGATTGCTGAAAATTTAATGACAGCATTGCAGGATAAAATCGACAACCTAACTAAGTAATTGACTAGCCTAAAAGCTACCTCTTCCTCTTTAGTCACAACAATTTAGCGCAAATATGAGTCATATGGCCAAGAGAGCTATATCGTAACTGATTGCTTCTTAGGGGTAAATAAAAATATAGAAGAATTTAACTTTAATGAAGCATAAGTTGGTTAGGGAGATAGCAATCCTTATTCTAAGCATATACTAGTCAGGGTGGCATAACCACCCAAATTTTCATTGGACAATACTGAGATTCAATTTAGAAATCAAGGGTACATGGATTTCAACAGGATAAACACAATGACTATGATTCCAAACTAGACAAGATCATGGACAAGCTCATAAGTATGGATGAGGCCCGAAAGAGGTTAGAAGGGAAAATTGATAAAGTAACAAGGAATTATGCCTTTCATATTCTCATCCTTGAGGTTGAATTTGAACAGCTTGCCAATGTGTTACCTACAAAAAGTGTGGGAAGTCTTTCGAGCAACATTGAAGTATATCTAAGAGAGCAAGTTAAGGCTATCACACTTAGAAGTAGGAAAGAGTTAAGAGAACTAACAGATAAACCAGTTGAAACCCACTCTATAGAAGACCAAGAGAAACAAAAAAAGGATGAAGAAAATAATAAGGACCCTCCCTATGTTCCTCCTCCACCTTGCCCACTAAGAATACCATTCATAAGAGTTGATGGTATCGAATCTTCAAAGGAGCATAAGGAAGAAGAACATATGAAAATGGACATCAAGTTTGAAGAAGCTATAAAAGTTTTTGTTCATGAAGCAAAAGAACAAAAATACCCTAAATTAGCACTTTCAGTAGCTAGATTTAAATTGTTGTGTAGTTAGTTTTGTTTTAAATTCTAAAATAAGCTTGTAATGATGTGGAATGGTTAGATTGCTAACTCTGTTATTCTTTTTGACTCAATTATGAGAAAGGAACCCAGCTCGGTGTCAAGCTCATTTGGTCTCCATCTCTGACACCATCCCCACCTTAGTCACCTTTATGAGTTTGTGTCCTAACTCTTCTCTTTTCATTTTTGTTAGTACTTTTTTCTTATGTTTTTATATATTGTGTCTTAATCCCCCTGGTGTGTTTGTGTACCCTTCTCATATTGAGTACAATGTGTTGTTAAAGTGTGGGAAGGAATGAGTGTTTTTCTTTGAGTGTGAATTTTGAATATTGTCATATTAGTGTGTTTAGGTTACATATTATGAATTTTGTGAATGTATCATTGGCTTAAATGGAATGAAATTGATTAAATTTTTAATATAATCTGTTAGGTTGTGAAGATTCATTAGCTCCTGAAATTAGTGATCTGGGTTCTTTGGCTAAAATATGCAAGTGAATTAGGATTTAGTATTAGTTTATCACCCTATAAGTTGTCACATTCATTTATAATTTTAGGTCTTTTGACTAAGTAGCTTTGCTAGAATTTTTTTTAATAAAAATGACTATCTAAAGCAGCAAGGTAGGCATCAATTGAAAAATAGCGTTTGTAAATTTTAAATACATACTATGCCGCTAGCCTTTGGGTTATGAATAGAGCTAGTAGCTAGTTGACAATGTGATGCAAATGAGTAACCATATTGACACGCATCACAAATGTGTGCCTTCGTGTCAAAAGGCTACAATGATGTTTCAACCAAGCAACTTACTAAAAATATGACTTAGTCAAATAACTAGATCGACATTCATCACCAATGTTTGCCTCTTTGTAAAAAGACTAAGTCCATGTCCACAAAAAGCAACAAAAATGAATATTTTCTAATAAAAACCTACTGAACTTCTAAGTAGCTTAACTTTTCATGAAAACATACTTAGGATTAGTTATAAAGTTTGATTGAACAAATAATTATTAATGTGTGTGTACAATAGAAAGGGGTGAATAAACATGACCTTTAAGTTTTTATTAATATGTATATTTAGTCCAGAGTTCCTAAACGTGCATTGTGTATGTTAATAATGTGGAACAACTTGAATGATTGTGTTTTAAATTAAATTTGTTCCATAAAGTTCAAGTCATTGTCTCATTATTGCATTGTCTGCTTTGTGATTTTGTATTGTTTGTTGTTTTGTTTGCATGAGGACAAGCAAATGTTTAAGTGTAAATTACAACGTGTTTTAGGGTATAGTTTGATATGTGTTTAGTTGTTAATTTGATCAATTAGTATATATTTAGGCTAAAATTGTGTTAGTTGGTTAGTTATTCATGTTTTAACTGTTTTATGTGTTAGTACAAGTTTTTGAGCTTAAATATTATGCTTTTGAGGTATCATGTTGTGTTTGCTAGTATTTCAGGGTTAATATTAAAGAGCGGAGGAGTTCAGAGGGAACTTGGGCCATAACAAAGGCCCCCAATTGTGGCCTACATGCCACGATCATGATAGAAACTCTAGGAATGGCCTACAATCATGGCCTGTATGCCACAATCATGAAATAAGGCTCATATGTGAGCCAAGATCTTGGACTATAAGTTTATGGTCATGATCTGCATCGGGCAAACGTCCAGACGCTTACGAACTTCACGTTTCTAGGGACCTTTTGGACCTTTCTGACCTTGAAAATCCTTAGGATTACCCAAATCATAAAAGAATATTTGAAGAACAACAAGTGAAGAGAAAAGGGGGGCTTTACATTCAGCTAGTCTTGGAAACCCTAAAGAGAGAGAAAAAGAAGAGAGAGAAGAAGAAGAGGAAGAAGGAGGAAGAAGAAGTGGATCCTAATGCCACTCCTCCTCGAATTATGAAGTATCCCAACACCGTTGCCTTCCTGATTTGTCCAAGCTTTTTTCCATTTTATCTTCATTTACTTTTTCATTTAAATGTATAAAGTTGAGATGGATTGTATGCAAAAGAATTTTGGGTTGTTGATAATGTTCTAAACTATCATTCTGGATTTTACTTTAATTTAATGTTGATTTTTTTGTTTATTGGCTTGGGTGCTATGATTGATTAATGTAGTTGTATGTTTCAATAACAAACCAAGAGGGTGAGCTAGATAAAAATAAATAAATCGAATTAATGGCAGTTAGGCGATTGAATTGACCACTTAATCAATCTAGTCGATAATTTCATGGCAAGAGATCCCATTCGAGACTCGATTATTTATTAGAGAGCATTAGAATTAACTAGAATTGTAGGTAATTTATGAATTGAGAGATTGCATGTTCTATAACTTGATTAGTACAATTTAGGGTTTAATGGTTATAACTCGAGAGAGAGTAATTTACCTTACGATTGTCTAGAATCGACACCCTATAAACACATAAGTGGCTAGATTAGAATTAATGATAAGTAAAATCCCCTCTCTCATAACTTGATTAAGTCTCTTAACAAATTTACATTGTGACCTATGTGACTGCTTAGTTTAATTATGGTTTGTTGAAATTTTTGCTTTACAATTCTTGAATCAATTTCTCGTATTTACTTTTCTTGTACACTTTAGTAGTTTTCATTTTTTTTATTCTTTTCTCTAAGCCATAGATGAAATAGATTAGGATAGTACCCTTCTGGCGAGATTGACACCTTTTATACTACAGTTACGACTCGTGCGTTTGTGATAATTGAGAGCTTATAAATTTTAAAGTTCGAATGAAACGATTAGAAATGCATATCTCTCTAAAATATGAAGTATCCTACTTGACCTTCGCACTTCTTGTATGTCAGAAGGTTGAACCATTGTTTCATCATTATGAACAATAGTCCCAGGTTCAGGCTATTGGATATGCATCTATTTGAGCATATTGAACTTTTACTAGTTTAATTTTGCTCCCACTGTCTTCTTTTAGAAGAGACTCTTTCTCTAAAAAGACAACATGTTTTGAAAGAAACATTTTTTGTTCCAAATTATTTAAAAATTGATAACCTATCATTTCTTTAGGATATCCTACAAATAATCACTTATCAGATTTAGTTTTTAGCTTATCTGACTAAATCCGCTTCACATATGTCAGAAAACCCTAAACTTTCATGTGAGAAAGATAGACTTTCTTGTTAGTCGACATCTCATAAGGAATAACATCAACTGACTTTGAAGGAACTATATTTAACATATAAACATTAGTCTTGACTGCATATCCCCAACAGGAATTTGAAAGATCTACTAAGCCCATCATTGACCTCACCATGTCCAATAAGGTTTGGTGTCTCCTTTCTACCACACCATTATGTTGCAGCGTGTAAAGTGAGGTCCACTGGGATACTATCCTATTATCTTTGAGATAATTTAGAAACTCTTGGCTTAAGTATTCACCACATAGATCTGATCGAAATGTTTTAATACTTCTACCCAGCTTCTTCTCTACCTTATTTCTGAATTCTTTTAAACTTTCAAAGGCCTCAGATTTGTATCTCATAAGATACACATACCTATTTCTTGAATAATCATAGATAAAGGTAATGAAGTATATGAAACCACCTTTGGCATGTATGGAAATCAGACCACAACATCTGAATGTATTGAGTCTAATAGCCCAATAGTTTGTTTTCCCTTTCCGTTAAAGGATAACTTTTTCATCTTTCCTAATAAGCAAAATTCACTTATGTCATGTGATTCATAATCAAATGACCCTAAAATACCACACTTGTGTAGTTTTTCATGTGCCTCTCACTTATATGGCCAAGGTGACAATGTCATAAGTACGATGATTTCATATTATCTCGTTTCTATCTTTTATTTTTATTGATATTTAAAATTAGATTGGACATATCTAATATGTATATTCTATTGCATAATGTACCCAGAGCATAAAGCATTCCATTCAAACTAATAGAAAAACCATCATTACTAAAATTTAAATGGAAACTAACTTATTAAGGTTAGAAACTGAAATAATATTCTTAGTCAATATAGGTACATAAAATAATCATCCAAATACATTACAATCCCACTAGGGAGTGTCAACACATAAGTTCCTATGGCTAATGTAGCAACTCTTGCTCCATTGCCCACATGCAGGTCTGACTATCCCTTGTTAAGTTATCCATTACTCCTGAGGCCCTACATATCAATACATATGTGTGAACCACAACTAGTATCCAACACCCATAAGTTATTATTAGAAAGAATATTAATATTAATAAAAAACATACCTGAAGTAGATAGGCATTTAATGCCTTCTTCTACTTTAGTGGCTCTAGATAGGCCTTACAGTTCCTCTTCCAATGGCCATCCTTGCTATAGTGGAAGCATGTTCGCTTAGGGGTAGTCTCCTTAGCTTTCTTCTTGTCCATACCTCCGTTAGGCCTTGTGGACTTCTTTTTCTTTAGTTCTTCCTCCTTGAACCAAAAGAGTCCACCAGCATCACATCCTTATTGTCCTTCCTGACATATGGCTCAGCTGTTTTAAGCAAGTTGATCAAGTCCAGAATTGTGGTGGATATCTGGTTCATCCGATAGTTAAAACATAAATTGTGAATAACTATTAATCAAACTAGCTAGAATTAAGTCTATACTTAATTTATGATCCATTAGGAAACCTAAGGAGGCCAACCTCTCAATACAACCATTCATCTTCAGTGCATATTACACTGGAGATTTCCCCTCAGTCATCTTAGAGCGGAAGAGCAATCTCGAGGAGCTTGCTCATCAAACAACTCCCTCAGATGATAGATTATGGTATGAGCATCCATAGCCTTATGTTATTTTTACAATTCTGGTGACATAGTAGCCATCATTATTGAGCTAGCCATCTTACTATCATCGAGATGCTTTCTTTATTCCTTTTAATCACTATTAAAAACATTAGTGGCAGGGGGATTGGAAATTGGTTCTTCAAAGACATAGCTTGGTTTCTCTGACTTAAGAACTATTCTCAAGTTCCTAAGTTAGTCTAGGAAGTTAGGTCCAGTCAATTTATTGTCTTCCATAAGTGAGTGTAGGTTCACACTAGTGGTCATGGTGTCAATTCTTTCAACCAAATGTCAAAGAGAGAAAAGGTGTTAGACTGTACGTAAATGCATAGAAATTAGGACTTTACTAACTCGCATTATGGCTCCCACTATTTTCTCACGAATCCATAAATCTCAATATGAATTCAAGAGAACTTGTATGGAAGTCCTCCTAATGGATCGATATCCAATATCTCTAGGAATGACCTTTGGTTTGCCCAATAAGCCACCCTAGGTCAATCTGTAGGTATCAGTCATACCAATTGCATTTATAATGCAATTATTGAAACTAGTGCTATCAACTATTGATGTGTGCACAAACATTGGGCTATCAACTGTTGATGAATGTACATCTTATGTATAATAGCCAACTTCGCCTCTGTCCACGTTGACTTGGGGTTTGCCTAACAAATCAACTCTTCTAGCTAAAAATGACCTATTAATCCAAAAACCTTATTTCCATGAATCAAACATATTTGGTTAAGGTGATCTTAGGTTTTCCCAACAATCCTAACTCTAAAAGAAATCTGGTTCTCACCATATTAATGGAATACATTAGTTTAATATTCTATGTAAGTTATTTCTACTTATATTTTATCTAACTAGGATGGTCTTGTATACATATCTAACTAAGACATCAAGATCTAGTTAAATTTCAATATGATGAGTCTAGTTCATGGGATTTCAAGCTCGACAAAATTGTAGATAAGCTCACGTATATGGAAGAGAATAAGAAGAGATTGGAAAAGAAGTTTGAACAAGTAACAGAAGATCATGCATCTTTTATTCATAATCTAGAGGTTTGAATAGGCCATCTTTCCAAGGAATTTTGTAAGCAAAGTGTGGAAAACTATCTGCGTAATATGAAAAGCCATGTCTGGCTATCACACTTAGGAATAGAGTAAAGCTAGAAGAACCAGTGAGAAATCAAGCTAATCCCAACCTTATAAAAGAACAAGAACTCAAGAAAAAGGATGAAGAATAGGATGGAAACCCCTCATACTATCTACTAGATCTTAGTACACCATGTTTGAACATCAAAAAATCTAGGATAAATGTCCATACAAAGAACCCTACCTTTTGGATTGATGAAGATGAAGAGACATTCAACATGAATGATGTATTTAAGAATCTGAAGGTTAGTAGCTCATTTAAAATAATTGATATCTTCGAATCTTCTGAATAACTAGAGGATGAAGAACAGATGAAGACAACCATTGAGTTTGAAGAAGATATGAAAGTATCTGTTTATGAAGTGGAAGAAGTAGAGGAGATGAAGGTGATTAAGGAAGAAAGAAAGCAACTCACCTTTGTGTAGGACAAACTGTTGGATTCAATGGAAGATTCAGGCAGTATTGTTATTCCCTGCCTTATTGACAGTTCACTTAAAAGAAGGATATTATTGAGATTAATTAGTTTTTATAATGTTATCGACATTGTCCTTCTAATTATGCTACAAATTATAGCTTACTTACAAGTTACAAAACTGGTATTGAATGATAAGGATGGAAACAAGCCACTTATAATTGATCCTGGTTGAGTTTCCAAGGATAGAGCGTCAAGGTATCAGTGTTGAAAGAAAAATTACTTTCTTTAATTGTTTTTGCTAGAACGTTTGAATTCTATAGTGAGGTTTTTTTGTCTTCGAATAAAATTGAGAAGGAATAGGATTTCAAAATAAAGTGGATGGACTGAGCAAGCAAGTAAAGAGAGGTGACAAGGGGATACAAAAGAATCAAGAAGTGAAATCAAAAGGATGGGAAAAGAACAAAGCTCGTGGCATCGTGACCTGTGACTGTGTAGAAATGAGGGAGGATGCTAGTTTAATTTTTTTTTTACCAATTTACCCTTGTGACCACCTATATGTTTAGTTCTAACTTCCCTTTTACATTCACTTTCATTTTAAACTTTATCTCTCTAGGCTTCAACCTTACAAAGACTTTCCCATCTTTTTAAAAAAATTTTGACCCCCAAATTCTTCCAAATTCTACCCAATCATGCCAAGAATTAAACAATCAGCTCGACGGGAGCCATATAGGCGATGGCAAGTTGCAGGATGTAGATGAAGAAACTGTGCAGTAGACTATGGTGTGCCCTTCCCAATCTACACAGAGAAGGAAGGTACTAGTTTCTGATCCCTTCATGCTAGACAAATTATAGTTCCTAAGTACTTTGATTTTGACACACTCGATAGGCTAGAGTTGTATTAGCGAGTTGAAAACCTAGCTGAGAGGATCCGGTGGGCTCAATTCATACGATTTCAATTTCCTATTTATTAGGAGCTTACACTGGAATTTTTTACTTCCTTGACTTATGACCCTAGGGATCCATAAGAATTGTGGTTTAGGTTGGGAGGATGAGCAATTGAATGAAATGTAGAAATCATATACGAGATGTGTTGATTCCCTAAATCCTCCATCTTCGATCATTTTGAAGACTTTTGTCCTTCTCAATACTAGAATGAGCTTACTATAATTGAGTAATTTCATTCCAAGAATGCTTATAACAACATTATAAGGTCCCATGAACACTTGTTGCTGCATAGATTTATATGTCAGCTAGTTTTCGATAAAATCGAAACCAACAAGTGTTCCATAAAGGAAAATTTTATGTTATGGTGCAGAGACCATAGTATTCTAGTATGCACATCTACACATATGCTAAATACCATTATTGCAACTTCGTGCAAGAGGAACAACAATCTAGGAATAGGATATATAGTGTCTACCATTGCAGAGCATTTTCGCGTGGAACGGAGGGAATTAACTATTCATCTCCTTTAATTACTCAACCATCACCACCTCAATCTCTATAGAATTTATGTCTAACCCAAAATTTCCTTTCCATTTAGTTATTTTTCTTTTCTAAATTACTCTTCAGTTCTATTTTGTTTTTATGTTTATTTTTATTTATTTTGTCACTTTAATTTCTGTTTTGTCTTTCTTATCTTATGTGATGTGTGCTTCCTTCCCACTTTAAAGACAATGTGTTATTCAAGTGTGTGGAGGGATTTTGTTTTTTGCTTGTGTATGTGATTTGTACACTGCATGATAGTTATTAGGTTGCATTGTGCGAATTGTTTGAATGTGTCAATGGCTTAGATGAAATGAAATTCATTTAATTTTGAACATAGTCTAGAAGGTTATAAATGATCATTAGCTCGAAAAATTAGTGAATTAGGGTTCTTTGGATAAATATACAGCTTTATTAGGACTTAGTGTAAATTTAGCACCCTCTAGGTTGTCACATTCATTCATAATTTGAGGTCCTTTAACTTAAGTAGCTTAACTAGTATTTTTTGTGAAAACGAATAGCTAAAAACAACACGGTAGGTAAAAAAATGTGTATATTATGTTAATAAATTGCTATTTTGCTGACCTTTGGGTTATGAATAAAGCTAGTAGCCTATTGAAAACATGATAATAGCTGAGTAATTGGATCGACACGCATCACAAATTTGTGCCTTCGCATCAAAAGTCTATAAGGACATTTCAACCAAGCTATCTAATCAAAGGACTTAGTCGAGTAACCGAATCGACATTCATCACCAATGTTTGCCTCTGAGTAAAAGACTAAGTCCATGTTTACAAATATAAAAAAGTGTGTTTGTAATGAAAACCTACCGGACTTGTAATAAGCTTGAATTTTCATGAAAATGTACTTAGGAACAGTTACAGAGTCTGAAGGACAAAAGAAGTATTAATGTGTGTGTACAATTTAAAAGCGTAAATAAATTGACACTTAGATCTAGATTAATTTGAATATTTAATTCAAATCCTTTAGACACAGATTTTGCTTATTAATGATTAGATAAAACTTGCAGTTTGTGTTCAAAATTAAATTTATTTCATGAAGTCGAAGCCATTGCCTCATTTTTGCATTGTGTGTATTGTGTGTTGTATACGTATTATGTTGTTTGTTCGAGGACAAGCAAACATTTAAGTGTGGGGATGTTGATAGTTGTGATTTGCATTGTGTTTTAGGGTTTAATTTGTTAGGCATTCATTGTGAATTTGAGTTTTGAGTGTGTATTTATGGTTTAATTGTGTTAGTTTATGTGTTTAAGTGTTTTTATGGGTTAGTTTGAGTCTTAGATCTTAATTGTTATATTTTTAGGTACCTTGATGTGTTTGTTAGTATTTCAGGGTAAACGACGAAGAACGGAGAAGTTGCAGAGAGTTTCAAGCTAAAAACATAGCCCACGATCGTAGGACAATAGGCCACGATCATGATAGAGAGGGACGAGCCAGGGCAGCCAGGCCACGATCGTGCACTTTGGGCACAGTCATGATAGAGAGCTTGGATCCAGGCCACGATCATACACTTTAGGTCTTGATCATGACAGAGAGGGCACGATCATGGCCTGGGTTTGGTTGAAACAAAAAATCGAGTTTTGCAAGATTTTTTGGACCATTTTGACCTTGACATAAACCTAGGGCGTCCAAAGTATAAATCATTATAAAGGGATAGACCTAACATTCTTGGAGAGTCTCAAAAAGGGAGCATTCACGTCAGCCACATTCTGAAAAAAACCTAGAGACTTATCGAGAGATTGAGGAAGGAGAAGAAGGAAGAGGGTCATGGAGAATTTTGACGCAATGTATTTCCCGAAATAGGTGGTTTCTCGCAATCGTTACCTCCACGAATCTGTTCCAATAGTATTTCTATTTTTATTTCAATTTTATGGATGTATGAAATTAGGATGATTATTGAAATTAACTATTGTCAGGTGTTGATTTATGTCTAAACTCACCTTTGGGTTTTTGTTCCTTGAAATTAACAAAGCTTAGTTTATTGTGTTTTTAATGATTTAATTGTGATTCAATATATGTTTGTAATAATTCTGCAATACACTGAGAGGGTGAGCTGAGTGAAAATAATCAAATTAGGCTAACGAGAGTTATGTAATGTGATAGGTAGAGAATTGAATCAAACCGGTTTAATCGTGTAACGAGACATTGAGCATAGGTTCTCAATAGGTTATTAGACAATTTTAGAACTAATTTAGGTTTTGGGTCAATTGTGAATCGAGGGACCACAATTCCATAATTTAAATTAGGGTTAAGGATTATAACTCGAGAGAGAGAGTAATCTACCCTAGGACTGTCTAAGGCCATTAATTCAATAATTACATAATCAGTTAGATTTTCGTTAATTTTGGATTAAATATCGCCTTTCTAGCACTTGGTAATTTCTAGGTTGATTTTTGGATTGGTTGTGAGATTTGTTACTTGTTTAGATTTCTGCAATTTACTTCTTGAAATTAATTGTTGGATTGATTTATTTTCTGCATTAGTTTATTTATTTTGAATTATTGCCTTAAATTTTAGGACTAGACTTCCCACCTTGTGGGATCGATACCTTAGGTACTACAGAACGATCCGTGCGCTTATAGAAATTACCAAGGTTATAATTATTAAAACTTAGCGTATGTAACCTTGCGATCACATATCACGTGTAATTATATTAGTATCTAAATTATCCCTAGCCATAGGATTAATGAGATAGGACATTATTAATCCAAAAAGACTAGCATATGTTGTACTCCTTGATTGGGTCAAGCAGTGGATCTTATAAGCTGAAAGCAAACAGACTAATATGTGTTGTACTCTTTGATTGGGTAAAGTAGTGGATCTCATAAATTGAAAGCATGAGTTGTTTAGAATTAACATGTGGATGCTTACTAAGAGTAGTACCTACATTAGATGACCTGCTATCAGACAATCATATGGATAATTTACTTAAGTGTCAATGATAGTCTCATCATAGCAATGCTACAACTATCCTCAGACTTGAGGTGCTCAATGATATCTTAGATACTTATCCTGTACTTTGTCTCCATTCCTTGTTGCCTCTCAGACATTGCTTAAAGGGTGGTGATTGGGTACAGTTGGAGGTATCTGAAGGTAATTGAGCAGCCAATAAAGGATTCACTACTCTTGAAAAAGGAGATGATACCTACAGTCTCTTATTGAGATCATTACTCAGGAATCTTTGGTCAGAGTTTAAATGTCATGAAGATAGTCTTCAATGACATATCCAATTGAGTAATAAGCCTCGGGGATAGGAACTAACATCACTTAGGCTAGATATGAAATAGTCAGTTTAGTGGGAGTTGACACTTTAACTATAGTCTGAACCAAGTGGGGTATAGATGATGAAAGGAAAAATTACACGACATTGTCAATGGAAAGTTTGTATCTAATTGCAGGTTTCCGATATGAAAAAGCTTTAATAATTTAAACTCGATATTCCACAAGCACATTGGTCATTGACACGTTCAAACAACTGACAAAATGCAGCCTAACAACTATTATACCATATGAAAAATCACATATAAAGCAAAACACATAACCCTCCCCACAGTTGGACAACAAATTGTCCTCAATATGAGAAGGGAACAAAAAAGGCACATAAAAGAAAAGAAGAAACAAAAATTAAAGTAAATAGAAAATAAATAAAATAAAATAAAAATAAATATGATGACTAATTTGAAAAAGAAAAATGGGATAGACAAAATTTCATGGAGATGGAGTGGAGATGGTATGCCCTGAGGGTCAACACAACTTACTAACTTTTTACTGAAAGCTCAAAACAAATCTAACTACACCTAACAATTACAATCAAACTTCTAAATGTTTTAATTTATTATCTTTAGCTTGACCTTGCATCCATGGAAGTGTCTTAATTATTTAAAGATAAGGAAATCACTTCCTTGTCCTTGGGAATCACTCCTTTGAGATATAGCTTGAAATGATGCCCGTTGACCTTAAAAGTCTCCTTATTAGTGTTTTCCAATTTGAGGCTACATGATCGAAAACTTGAATGAACATAAATGGTCCACTCCATCTGGATTTTAACTTTCCTAGAAATAACCTTAACTTTGAATTATATAGCAGAATAGTGTCTCCTACTTTAAATTCCTTTTATTTAAGACGAGCATCATGCCATTTCTTTACCTTTTCTTTGTAAAGTCTGGCATTTATGTATGCATTAAAACAAAACTTTTCAAGTTCCTCCACTTGTAAAAATCTCTTTTTTTTCTTCTTGTTTCCAATCAAAATTTAACGCTTTAATCGCCTATTATGCCTGATGTTCTGATTTGACTAACAAATGATAGGCTTTCCTGTACACGAGCCTATAAGGAGTTATGTCGATGGGTGTTTTAAAAGCTATCCTATAGGCCCATAAGGGACCGTCTAGTTTTGTTGCTCAACCGTTGAGTGTAATTTTGTAACACAATCTACTCATTTTACGCTCAAAAATCGCAAGTGAACGAGTCGTGACTTGTAGTTAAAAAGAGCAGATATCGATCCCATAGGGATTAATGCCCAGACACCACTTAATTTAGACAAGACTTTGTTTAAGAAATGAAATTGTTTAATGCAAATAATCTAAAAAATTAAATTAAAATTAAAATTAAAATACTAACACAAAGTAATAGATAATACCAAAATGCAGAAAAATCTGAATTCAATAATCTAAAGACTAGATATTACTTTTTTCCCTATTTTGTATCCCTCCGATTTTATTAATCGAATTGTGTCTCACCTAAGATTTTCGAATGTATTAATTACCCTCTTTCAAGATGTAACCAATTACCCCTAATCAAATTAAAGGGAATCACTTGGGCGATCTCTCAACCTACCCAATGACTCTACCGATTCAAGTAGTTATTAAACTATCCTATGGCTGATCAACTGACTTTACCCAGATCTCTTTTCTAATTAATCAATTGACGTGATGATTGTAATGTTAGGGTTATGTAAATATAGTTCCCTAGAAAACAAGTGTATTTACATGTACCTTAATTTTCTTCCAGTTATAATATTGTAATGAAAATATTTATTATTAATAAAACAAAAGTGTTTGGTTTTATTTGTATGAGCATAATATAACTAGTCATAAGGTACCAAGGTTCCTTTATTAGTAATATACATATACATGGAGATGTATGGGAAACATGTATATTATTAGAATCTAAATTAATTAGTTCATAGTTGAATAATCATGTTGGTCGCTTGATTATGGTTTAGACTATAGTATTGCAATTTATCTCTGTGTAAGTAAAGGAGTTTACTTAGAGGGAATCTTGAGTTTCAAATCATGATAGTAGTTAACTATCAGTAATGGCACTATTAATTGAATATGGAATCGCATATGTTTTAAAGAATAAAGTAGGCTGTTACTTTAATCTTAAAACATACACCTTAGCATTCATTTATTACAAACCACAATCTTAATGAGTGGTGAACTCATGTGTATTTCGTTATAATTCTTGATATGATCGGAGTGGATTTTTACAGGGTATCAATCCAATGTCTGTATGTTGGAATTATTAATTGAAACATGCATTCAAATAAAGAGTTTATAGTGATATCATCACTTCTAGATGTTTTACAGAGATTGGTGATTAAACTGGCACCAGTAATTTGATGGACTAGCTACCAACAAGTCTTAACACCTAGATTAGATATTGTGTGTTAATCACCATGTAGAGTGAAACGGGAGATCTAAAAGGAAAAACAAACATAAGGGTAAAATGGTAATTTTACCCTTTTATTGTGCGGATGGCTATAATATGGTTCATAATAGAGTTTGCGATTGGACATCATACTAATAAATTTGAAACACGTTTTCTCATAATTTTAAGTAATTCAAGAGTTCAACCAATTGTCTTTAGTTTTGGTTAATAAGTCAGAGTTAATTCTAATGAGATTAAATTAATTCCAGGCTTATTGGTTCTTGAATTATTTAAGTCCAATTAGATTCCCCACTTGGCTTCTAGGAACATTATCAAGGAAAGTAAGAAAAATAAATAGAGGTTATTGAAAAGAAAACGAGACAGTTTAGAGAGAAATGGACAAATTAGATCAGGGCCAATAAGACCGAAACAGTTTAATTAAGAGTTAATTAAATTGGGTCTTAAGCCTATAATTAAATGTTAGGCTTACACTAATTAATTGTTAATTAT
>JAOQMS010051108.1:0-24659 GCA_027563885.1 Erythroxylum longipes | reverse complement strand
GATGCCTACCAAATTAGTTTCATTCAATCATAATTGCTTCCAAAATAAGTTTCATAAAATGAAAGAATAGGTACAACATCTTAATCAATATGCATTTTTAAATAAAAAACACTCAAAACATAAACTTCACAAGCTAAAGCTTCTTTACAAATTAAATGATCATACTCCTAGTTAAGTTAATTCCTTTAAATTCCATTCCATTGACACATTAACACAAATACATACACTTCAACATCATGCAACAAGAATTTTACGCAATGCAAACACAATCAAAACCTAACACAATGCAAACCCAAAATCATACACAAATGATAGTGCAAATACATATACTTCTCTACACTTGTGTTGGAGAGCCATGGGACTATGCATCACATACATGGCAAGGCAGCATAAGTGTCGGAATCAAAATTCCAACCCCACAACATCCCCAAAAAATCCAGAATCTATATGCATGTATAAATAATTTATAAGAACATAAAATTACAACATATGTACCTTACAAATACCCCTCCTTACTTGAATCTTTTCCTTGTTTGGGTTATAGAAAACACCAAACACCTTCCTTGGATTCTAGAGAGCATGCAAAGATGAAGAAAAATCAGTGTGTAAGGGTGGTTAGAGCACTAAAAAAGATGAGTTCAAGTAGATGCTCTAGTGAGAGTTAGATTAAGACCAAGTTACATGCAATTAATCTCATGCAACAATTGGTTAAAATTGCATAATAAATCTCAAGATCACTCCTCTCAACTTCCAGAACTCTTCTGGACCCTTAGCCTCTCTATTGAGTATGTTTTTTGGGTAAAAATTCGTGTACATAAGTGAAGAACTCACTTGTATACCACCTGTCATTAAGTCGCCACGATCGTGGCTTGCTTAATTAATAGTCATGCACACTTTTTTTTTCATCTGATCTTTTATGCGTGTGACTCTTAGGTTCCTAGTTATTTTGGTCACTTGAATTAACTCTTAATCTGAGCAAATCATGAAGGGTTTCACAATGCTAATTTACCGAAATGTAAATGGATTAATACTCGAACTCTTCGATAGTTAATTATCTGACTTACAAATCTTTCCATAGTCAATTACCGTGTAATTCGTCCCTTCACCATCCTATACCCCACTTGGTTCGAAGTATGGGCTATGTGTCAACACCCACTAGACTGGCTATGTCAGATCTAGTCTAAGTGATGTTAGTTCTTGTCCTGGGGATCTCATTACTCATGTGTCATTGAAGAATCTTTTCATGACATATAATTGCTCTGGCCAGAGACTCTCGAGTAATGACCCCGAGAAGAGGCCATAGGTATCATCTCCTTCTATCAGGAATAGTGAATCCTTTATTGGCTCCCAATTACCTTCAAATACTATTAGTTGTACCCAATCACTACCTTATGAGCGACCTCATCTTGAGGTAATAAGGAATAGTGTTAAAGAATAGGATTAGTATCCAAGATATCCTTGAGTACCTCAAGTCTAAGGATATTTGCACCATTGCTACGATGAGATTAGTCATCGACATTTGATAGACCATCCATATGATAATCTTATAACAGGTCATCCATACTTACTACTCTTAGTAAGCATCCACATATTAACTCTAAACATATCATGCTTACAGTTTATGAGATCTATTGCTTGATCAAATCAAGGAGTATAACATGTGCTAGTCTATCTGGATTAACAATGCCCTGTTTCATTAATCTTATGACTAGGGATAATGTAGATACTAACATAATTGCACATAATAGGAATCTCATTATCATGATCTCATCATAATTTCCTTCATGCTATGTTTTGTATTATGGACTTCATCATTTCGATTTAAAAATGACACCAATTCATAAATAAATGAACATCAAATTAATGAAAATTGCCTTTTGCTTTATTAATCAAAACAAATTTTGTACAAAAGTGCTAAAGGCTTGCCTTTAGAACACTAATCTAACAATCTCTCACTTATATTAAAGCCAATCGTCTTTGTATCTAATACCATAGGCGAGTACATTAGAATCAAATCTCATTTGAGGAAGTGGCTTAGTCAAAAGATCAACAATGTTCTAATATGTGGGCACTCTCTCTATCTTCACATCACCTCTATCAATGATCTTCCTGATCAGGTGATATCACCTAAGTACGTGCTTAGACCTTTGATGAGACCTTGGTTTCTTGGCTTGAGCAATAGCCCCATTGTTGTCACAATACAACAGTATCATGTTTATAATGATTGGAACCACTCCAAGTTTCATAACGAACTTCTTGATCAAAACAACTTCTTTTATCGCTTCCGCAGCTGCAATGTACTCTAACTCGGTCATTAAATCTGCAGTCGTCTCTTGTTTGAAATTCTTCCAACTGACTGCTCCACCATTCAGTGTGAAAATGTAACCTGACTGGGATTTGGAGTCATCTTGGTCAGATTGAAAACTGGCATCTGTATGCTCGCTCACTATGAGATCTCCATCTCCATATACCAAGAATACATCTTTAGTCCTTCTCAAGTACTTTAGGATATTCTTGACAACCACCCAGTACTTAGAGCATACGATATATCGGGTCTTGTACATAATATAGTATATATGATTGATTCTATTGCCAAAGCAGACGGGATCAAACTCATGCGAGTCCTCTCATCTTACGTCTTGGGACACATAGATTTCGAGAGTTTTATTTCATAAGTCATGGACAGAAAACCTCTTTTGGATTGCTCCATGCTAAACTTGTTTAATACTTTATCTATGTATGCAGACTATGAAAGACCTAACAACCTCTTTAATCTATCTCTATAGATCTTTATTCCCAATATATAAGGTGCTTCTACAAGGTCTTTCATGGAGAAATTCTGGGACAACCAATTTTTTTCAAATTGTAAACTTGAGACATCATTCCACATATAACACAAAGAATATGATAGCACTCTCACTAACCTTTTTGTACATACAAGGTTTATCCGGATTTTATGAGAAACCAAACTCTTTGGTTGTCGCATCAAATCGGATTTTCTAACTCCTAGATGCTTCCTTCAATTCGTAAATAGATTTCTGAAGCTTGCATACCTTTTCTCCATTTTGGATAAGAAGCCTTCAGGTTCTATCATATACACATCCTCGGCTAGGTTTTCATATAGGAAATCGTCTTCACATCCATTTATTATATCTTATAATCATAATGAGCAGCAATTACGAATAGTATTCTAATGGATTTAAGCATGGATATGAGGATAAAAGTCTCGTCATAGTCAACGCCTTGTCTTTGATGTAACCTTTAGCGCCTAGACTCACTTTATAGGTAATCACATTACCATCCATGTCAATTTTCTTCTTGAAAATTCATTTGCACCCTATGGGTTTTAGCCCTTTGGGTGGGTCAACCAAAGTCCATACTTAGTTTTCAAACATGGAATCCATTTCGGGCTTTATGGTTTGAAGCCATTTTTCAGATTCTAAACTCTTCAAAGCCTCTTCATAAGTTGTAGGCTCATCGTCCTCTATGAAAAATATGTCATTATGTTCACTTACGAGAAAACCATATCCCTCTGGAATATTATGATTATACTTAACCTAAGAACATTTTGTGTGTCAGAAGGTTTAACTGTTGTCTCATCTCCATAAACAACAATCTTGGGTTCAGGCAGTTGATCTGAGTCTGTTTGAGTATCACGAACTTCAACAAGTTCAACTTTGCTCCCACTGTCTTCTTTTAGAAGAAACTATTTCTCTAAAAAGACAGCATGCTTTAAGACAAACATCTCTTGTTCTAAAGCATTGTAGAATAGATATCCAATTGTTTCCTTAGGATATCCTACAAACAGACATTTATCAGATTTCGCTTCAAACTTGTCTGATTAAATCTGCTTCACGTAAGCTGGACAACCCCAAACTTTTATATGAGAAAGATATTTTTGTTAGTCCATATCTCATATGGAGTAACATTAATTGCTTTTTAAGGGACTCCGTTTATCACATAAACAACAATCTCGAGTGCATAACTCCAAAAAGATTTCGGTAGATCTACTAATTCCATCATTGACTTTACCATGTCCAACAAAGTTCGGTTTCTCCTTTTAGCCACACCATTATGTTATGGTATGTAAGGTGGAGTCCATTGGGATACAATCCCGTTATCCCTGAGATAACTTAGAAACTCCTTCTTCAAATACTCACCACCTCGATCTGATCGAAGTGTCTTGATACTTTTACTGAGCTATTTCTCTACATCATGTCTAAATTGTTTGAACATTTCAAATGCTTCAGACTTGTATCTCATTAGATACACATAACCATATCGTGAATAATCATCGATAAAGTTAATGAAGTACATAAAACCACCTTTGGCATAAATGGACATCGGACCATATACATCAGTATGTATTAGGTCTAATAACCCATTTGCTCCTTCACCCTTTCCTTTAAAAGGTAATTTAGTCATCTTACCTAACAAGCAAGATTTACATGTGTCATATAATTTATAATCAAATTACCCTAAGCTACCACTCCAGTATAGTTTAGACTGCATCTCTCATTTATATGGCCAAGTCGACTATGCCATAAGTAAGATGATTTTAAGTTATCTTGGTTTTTTTTCTTTTATTGTTATTGATATTTCAAATTGGATTGCACATATTTAATATGTAAATACCACTGCACAACGTAACAGTATCATACAACATTTCATTCAATATAATTAAACAACCATTACTTGAAAAAGTTAAATGAAATCTCATTTTATTAAGACATGAAACAGGTACAACGTTCTTTATCACAACAGGTACATAATAGCAATTATCCAAAATTAATTCCAGCCCACTAGGAAGATACAAAACATAGGTTCCTACGGCTAATGCAGCAACTCTTGCTCTATTTCCCACATGTAGGTCCATCTCTCCCTTCTTGAGCGGTATATTATCCTTGAAGCCCTGCATATCAACACATATTTGTAAGCCACATCCAGTATCTAATACCCAAATATTATGATCAAAAATAGTATTAATCTCAATGACAAATAACATACCTGAAGTAGATGATGGAGCATCTAATGCCTTCTTCTGCTTCAGCGACTCCAGATAGGCTTTACAGTTCCTCTTCCAACTCCTTTCCTTGTTGCAATGGAAGCATATTCCCTTTGGTGTATTGTCCTTTTTCTTCTTCTTGGCTACACCTCCCACTGGCTTGTTGGACTTTTTCTTCTTTTTTTGATTCCTCTTGCAAGAACTAAAAGCAGAGTCCAAGAGCATCATAGCTTTACTGTCCTTCTTGATAGTTTGCTCAGTTGTTTGAGTAGATTAATTAGCACACGTATCGAAGTAGATATTTGGTTCATCCGATAGTTAAGAACAAACTATGAATAACTATCGGTCAAACCAATCAAAAGTAAGTCTATACTTAATTCATGATCCATTATAAAACCCAAATTAGATAACCTCTCAATGTATCCATTCATCTTCAGCACATATTGCACTAAAGACGATCCCTCAACCATATTAGAGTGGAAGAGCAACCTCGAGGTCTCGAACCTTTCATACAGACCTTGCTCATCAAACAGTTCCCTTAGATGGTAGACTATGGTATGAGCATCCATAACCTCATGCTGCTTTTCCAATTCTGGTGACATAGAGACCAACATAATACAGCTAGCCAGCTCATTATCATCCAGTAGCTTCTTTTAAGCTTTTTGATCCACATTAGAGGCATCGACAGTATGGGGATCGGGAAGTGACTCATCTAAGACATATCCTAGTTTCTCAAATTTGAGAACAATTTTCAAATTTCGCCAATCTAAGAAGTTTGGTCCTGTGAGTTTGTTAGAGTCAAGTAGAGAGCGTAAGTTCACACTAGACGAAGACATCGTGGCTAGTCAATAACCTAGAAGAATGAGAGAAAGCGTTAGAACGTACATAAATGCATATCGATAAGAACTTTAATCAAATGCATTGTGGGTCCTATTATTTTATCCAAATCCATAGCCCTTACTACGAATCCAAGAAAAATTATAATTTTCCTAATGGGTCGATATCCAGTATCACTAAGAATGACCTTGGATTCGCCCAACAAACCACCTTAGGTCAATCGATAGGTATCATTCATACCAATTGCATTCAATTATGCAACTATCGACTTGTGCCGTCAACTGTTGATTTAGTACATTCATTGGGTTATCAACTCTTAATGCATATACATCCCATGTATACTACCCAACTTCGCCTTTATCCACGTTAACCTTAGGTTTGCCCAATAAATCAACGCCTCCAATCAGGACTAACCTATTAATCTAGAAATCTAATTTCCATGGTTTGAACATATTCGTGTAGAGCGGGGTTGGGTTTGCCCAACAACCCAACACTAAAAGAATTCTGGTTCTTGCCATATCAATGGAAGGTGTAAGGCCTAATATTTTGGTTGAGGGATTTATTCTTAGGTCTCATCAATACTTGGATGGTGTGACGACTCAATTAAATTGGGCCTATGTCTATAACCACCCTTAAAATGCATCTAATGTATGTAACACATAAAGAAGGTTTAATTTAGGTTATGACTTGACTACACATTTAAAGTTCAAGATTCGATTCAACTCTTGAACTGAATTGGATACTAATGTTAGTCTCAGTTAATTCAAATTATGAATGTTTTTCGATTAAGAACCCTAAAATTCAATTATTTTGATGTCCAAGTTAAATACTTTAATTCTAGTACACATGCCTTTTTCTAGTCACACTAAAAATGCTATGCTCTACTTTGATTAATTCTAAATTAATCCCTAGGATTTTCAAAATTCCTGAACATCAATTAATCATCTAAAACATCCCTAGGTCATCTCAAATTTATCAAGACAATTTTGGCACAAGCCAAAAATATCTTGACGGTCAAAATTATCAAGATAAATAAGTTAACCTACTAGACACTAAAGAGACTGATTCGATGTACGAAAATTTTTTGAAACCCTAATTTCAAGCACATGCACCTAGCATCAAAATAATACATTTCTTATCTAAGGTCTTGTAACCGAAACATATACATATAAGTCATCAAACAAGTCAGCCCCATCAACTTTCAAAAAGTTGACCAGTGTTGACTTTGACTTGATCTATTAATTAAATCAAGTTCAATTAATTTTGGAAAAATTCCAGAGTCATATACACATTCTAAATGTGTCTAATAAAAAAATCCATAATCTAATTCCTAGGAATTCTTTGTAAACTAAGTGGAATTAGCCAGCACATCATATGTCCACTAACACTTGTCTTACACCACCAACATGCATGTAAAATCAAGAATAAATAATCAATCACTTCAAAAAACAAGTGTCTTGAATCTCATACATGTGGAAACATCATATGTGCATGTTCATGAAGAAAATTCATAAAAAAAATTTTATAAAATTATTCTGGAATTTAAAAGCATGCATGTTCATCAGATTTCCAGAATTTCTCAGAACTTCATACATGTATCAGGCTGAAACTAAAATCATAATAAAATAGCAAATGACATTCAATTACATTTTCCTTTGAAAAAAACGTAATATAACACCTTATAAACATTTTTGTTAAAGAAAATTAGAAAACAAGTTTTCTATAATTATTACGAAAATTTCAAAATCAGCACATACATTTTGTTTTCCATAAATTCCCAAAAACGAACATATGAACAAACTGGATTTTAATTCGTAATAAAATAGAAAATGACATTCAATTGAAATTTCCTTTTGCAAAAACATAATATAACATATTATAAACATTTATGTGAAAGAAAATTAGAAAAAAAAACTTTTTCTACAATTTATACTAATTTTTTGAAATCAACATGCATGTCAGTCACAACCCAACAAACAGTTTGCACATGTTCAATAGATCATCTTATACATGCATAACTTGCTCTGATGCCACTGTTGGAGAGCCATGTGACCATGCATCACATAAATTGCAAGGCATCAGAAGTGTCATAATCAAAGTTCTAATCCCACAACATCCCTAGAAAATCCAGAATCCATGTGCATGTGTAAACAATTTATAAGAGCATGAAATTACAACATATATACCTTACAAATACTCCTCCTTACTTGAATCTTCTCTTTGTTTGGGTTATAGCAAACACCAAACACCTTCCTTGGCTTCTAGAGAGCACGCAAAGATGAAGAAAAATTAGTGTGTAAGAGTGGTTAGAGCACCTAATAAGATGAGTTCAAGTAGATGCTTTAGTGAGAGTTAGATCAAGACCAAGTTACATGCAATTAATCTCATGCAACAATTGCTTAAAATTGCATGAATAAATCTTAAGATCACTCTTCTCAACTTCCAAAACTCTTATGGACCCTTAGCCTCTCTATTGAGCATGTTTTTGGGTAAAAATTTGTGTGTACATGAGCGAATAACTCACTTATGTACTACCTGTCATTAAGTTGGCCTTATGCGTGTGACCCTTGGGTTTCTAGTTATTTTGGTTACTTGAATTAACTCTTAATCCGAGCAAATCATGAAGGTTTTTATGATGCCAATTTACCATAATGTAAGTCGATTAACACTCGAACTCTTCAATAATTAATTATCTGACTTACGATCCTTTCCATAGTCAACTAACGTGCAATTCGTCCCTTCACCATATACTCTACTTGGTTTGGAGTATGGGTTATGTGTTAACTCCCACTAGATTGACTATGTTAGATCTAGTCCAAGTGATGTTAGTTCTTATCCTAGGGATCTCATTACTTTTTGTGTCATTAAATCTTCATGACACATAATTACAATTGCCAAAGACTCTCGAGTAATGACCATAACAAGAGGTCATGGGTATCATCTCCTTTATCAAGAGTGGTAAATCATTTATTAGCTACCCAATTACCTTTGAATACCAATAGTTTTACCCAATCACCACCCTATGAGCAGCCTTATCTTGAGGCAACAAGGAATGGTGTCAAAGCACAGGATCAGTATCCAAGATATCCTTAAGTACCTTAAGTCTAAGGATATTTACACCATTGCTGTGATGAGATTAATCACTGATAATTGATAGATCATCCATATGATGATCTCATAACGGGTTATCCGATGTACTTACTACTCTTAGTAAGCATCCACATGTTGACTATAAACATCTCATACTTATAGTTTATGAGATCCACTGCTTGATCAAATCATATATAACATGTGTTAGTCTATCTAGATTAACAATGTCCTGTCTCATTAATCCTATGACTAGGTATAATTTAGATACTAACATAATTGCACATGATAGGAATCTCATTATCATGATCTCATCATGATTTCCTTCATGTTATGTTTTGTATCATAGACTTCATTAATTAGATTTAAGAACAACATCAATTCATAAATAAATGAACATGAAATTAATAAAAATTACCTTTCATTTTATTAATCAAAATAAAGTTTACAAAAGTGCTAAAGGTGATTGCCTTTAAAGCACTGCTCTAATAACTTGAACAACACATTGTCCTTAATATGGAAAACAACACATAACTAAAAACAAACACAAATAACTAATGTAACAAAGAAAAAGAGTAAGAGAACTTATGAGATTGTGGTGGTGATGGTGTCGGAAATGGAACTTGGATGCTTTGTATTGCAAAAGTACTTCAATAATTTCTTTGTTGTCCATTTCATCCATTCTTCCCTTTAACTTCTTATAATTCAATCGGGCTCCTGATAAGGTCATGCTTACATAGTAGATAGCATGCAACCTTTTGTCTTTTTCCTCCCCTACCTGTCACACACCATATTACTTTATCATTAGCATCCTATATAACTTTGAATGGTAAAGATTAATCCAGTGATGATAATATTAGTGCTGAAGTGAGTTCCTTTTTTAACTTATTGAAAGTAATTAAACAATTATCATCAAAATAAAAATACATCTTTAACAAATAAATCAGTAAGAAGTCTAGCAATAAGAGAGAAGCCCTTAATAGTGAAATTTCCATTTTTAAATAGTGTTTAAAAGTTGAGATCCACTTTTTTTCATTAACCTCAGTTCCTAATTAAATTAAGCTCATCAATATCTTCACATAAGAAGCATATACTTGCACCAAACTAGATTGTACCATGATTCCCTAGTCTTGGAAGATCTTTCTGCAAGATATAATAGTGAATTTACCATTTTTAAATAGTGTTTAAAAGTTGAGATCCACTTTGTTTTCTTTAAGCTCAGTATTGTTGATTTGATTGTGCAAGTTAGAGTCCTCAATTTTTGAAAAATTTCAGCTCTATATGCATGAGTACTAGTAATTGAACGGTCTTCCCTGATAATATCTCTAATTGAATTAAGCTCATCAATATCTTCACATAATCCAGTAACTAACCTACTATCATAGAAAAAGAATGTATTGACTCCATTTCCCAACACTTTGGTGGCATGTGGCTTAACTATACTTCTTATTTTGAATATTGTTTTGGTTGTAGTAGATGCATTCCCATGTATGGTAATCTATAAGCTCCTCCCTTTAATGTTGTAATAATTTATCCATTTAACTCATTAAGATTTGTTATCCTCAATGATCATCCACAACCTATTAGTAAATATTACGAAATACATACTTTAAGAGGAACCACATTCATGCCACCTTGTATCTTCAAGGAACATACATTAGCCCTTTTAATAGAAGTGAATTGTCTTCATATCCTATTCCTAGACCATAGAAAATTTTTTAGACTACTGTCAATTGTTTTGATGACTTTCCTAGGAAGAGTAGGAAAATCATATGAGCTGGTTAATGTAAACTGATAACACTAAGAATAGTAGAAATTAGTTGAGCCCTAACAGCTAAGGACAAATCTTTCATAATCCAACCTAGAATTGTCACTTGAATCTTGTAAATAAGAGTTTTGTAATCTCCATAATTAGACTTAGAAGAAGAAATTGGGATTCTAAGATATGTGATTGGCAATTTATTCCTACTGTAACCTATAATAGTATCATTGCTTCTTGCTCTGTTTCTTTATTGGATATATAGATGGTCTTTTGTTTAAGTTCACCTCAATTTTAAACATCCTTGAAAACATCCTGATTACAGTCATTAAAGCAAATATAGAAACACTGTCAATTCTAGATAATAGTAACAAGTCATTATCAAACACCAAATTTGTTATGTCTAGCCTTTTACATTTAGAGTGAAATTTGAACTCCTTAGTTCTCTCCATTACTCTCTTAAGTGTTCCACTAAACAAGAGAGAACAGGTAAGAAAAAGTATGATCTCATTGCCTAATGCCTTTGCTACTTTTAAAACTTCTTAAAGCCTCTCCATTTATAATTACACTGAAAGATAGTGTTATAAAGCACTAATATATCCACTCTATAAAACTTTTAGGAAAGGCCATTGCCTTTATTATGTTCACCAGAAATTCCTAATCAACATTCTCATAGGCTTTTCTTAAGTCAATCTTTAAAGTACAATCCCTACGCCTTTTCTTCTGCGATAGCGTCTCATGAATTCTTTCATTAATAAGATGTTATCAACCATTGACAAACTAGGAATACAGGCTTCTTATGTTTCATCATTATGATTGATTAACACCCTCTTCAATCTATTAGAAATCATTTTAGAAATGATTTTATAAATTGATTTGGATCAAGCTATTCGTATATAATCATTGAAGAAATTTCCACTCCTTTAGGAATCAAGGTGATGAAGTTTCTTTTTATTTACCCAAGTAATTTTGTGTAAGAAAAGAACTATAAGACAGCATCATAAACTACAGTTCTAGTCAAAGGCTAAGTTTTGATGAAAAAAAGAATATTGAAGCCATTTTGGACCTAGGGCTTTATGTTGATTGATTAATTTACAGTATCATCAATCTTCTTACAGTGATAGGCCTAGATAAGAGATCAACTTCCTCAGGGGATATAGTCTCCACCATGATTTCTTTAGTGTAGATTATAAAGTGAGCATTTACTAGTTTATTCATAATTGTTAAAAAATAATTAGTAGCCACATTAAGCAGTGCTTTTTGGTCAGATATGATTTGATCGCCTTTAACCATACTAACAATTATGTCGATGTTCTTCCATGTTAACACAGTTCTATGAAAGAAAGTTGAGTTTCTTTGTCCTTATTTAAGCCACTAGACTCTAAATCTCTACTTCATGATGGAATAATCATAAAAAATGCTCTTGATAGATTGTGCATTACAATCTTTTCATTATATTAGAGGTCACAAGAACTAGGATTTTTATACAAACATCTTGCATAGACCTTGAAGCCTCTTTAGTAGTTTTTAGCAAATGATGAGAGTTACCAATATTCTCTTTATACATCTGCATTAGAGAAGTTATAATGAGTCTCATTTTTGTTGCATATATAAACTACTTAGTGCCCTAAATTTCAATAATAATAGCCTTCCAAATGATTTCACCAAATCCTTCCAAGGAGATAAGAAAATTGTTGAATCTTAAAGATGTATTGACATTTATAGATGGAGTTTGAGTGATGTAGAGGGAGTGATATGATAGACTAGTTATAGTGAACACTAAGGTTGAGTTTGGAAACTATTGTAGCCACTCCAAATTATCCATACTCCTATCCAATTTTTTTCCTAATGAAACTATACCATGTTGATTATTATTCCATATAAAAAAATTTCCACTATATGGAATGTCAAATATTTCAATATATATGATGCATTGCTTAAACTCTATGCAAGGTTGTTTGGAAGCACATAGACCTTCAACTTCTTCAAAATTCAAAATGGTGTTAAAGTCCCCAGTCAAGAGCTAATGTTTTTTATTGTTATTTGCTACCCTTATGAGTTGATTCCAAAGTTGATGTCTATGAAAAGGATTGTTATGTGCATATATGAATGAAATTAAATCAGCCTTCTTTGTAGTGTTATAGACTACATCAACATCTGTAGCTTGATCAAACATTTCAATGCTTATGACATTTACAACTTGGTAATTAAAATACACAAGAATTACACCATTAATATGATAAAATGATTTGTAATCTGCCTATAGTTGGATGAAATCATCTGTAAGAGATCACATTTATCCATCTTTATTCTTGATTCCTAAATGAAAATATGTTTTGTTTATGCTCCAAAATGAGATCTTATAACATAATTTTTTGGATGGACCGTTGGCTCCTCATGTTCCAAGCTATCACCTTCATGTTTTAGCATCTGAATAAGAGATTTTCTCCTATTATTAGATGTTATTCTTAAAACTAGTTCAAAATCCTTCTTAAATTCTATATAAGTAGATATCTAATTCTCCTTTTTTAAAATAGTTTCATTCACCATTTTAGTCTCTTTTGTGTAGATAGGTGTGGTGTAAGTGTTTCCCTCCTCCACACACTTATCCATTATTATATGCTCTACTTCTTAGCTAGGATTGACATCACTATCATGACCAATTTCCACATTGGGATGACATGGATTACCAAAATTAGTGTTGTTTAAGTGAGCTAGAATGAGATCACCAAGCCTATTAATGAAGGAGGACAAGGTTTTACTCTAATTGGGTTATCTAACAAACTTCTAATAGCTAAAAGGTTGTAGAGCATTATAAAAAAAAAAACGCTCTGGATCAGATGGTTTCATTTATATTTCCTAAGAGGTAGGAGTATATATGAGATACAATTGAAAACTGACTCCTCACACTTCATTCATGAATTGCTTTATCTTTAGGACAATCTAACTAGATCAATTCACTGCAAGATTGGGAATGGTCATAGTGCTTCCCTACTTTATGATAAATGGAGTAATGTAGGCCCATTTATTCAGTTCACTTTTAGATTTTATATTTCAAATCTTGAGCCTACTAAGGTTAAGGAATAAGTTACTGGTAACCAATGAGGTAACTACCTATTGAATTATCCTAAGTGATACCAAGCTACAACTTAAGTGAGGACAGAACTAATACTTACATATAGCCACCTAATTTTGGTAGACTATACTTTAACTCTTCATACAAAAATCTGTTAAGCGACGCAAAGACTAAGGTTAACTAGTCTAAATTGATATGGAACCATCAGATGAACCCAAAGACTTCATTCTTAATATAGTTAGCATACAAATAGTGATTGAACACAAAACACAAGCTTGATCATCTAAATCTGCCTAATAAAGTCAATTAGATAACCAGAAGTAAATAAAGTAATGATGAGAATAACAACGCCTGATAAGAATCACTAACTAATAAGTGAATCACGAAATTTTGTAGAGGAGAACTTAAAGAAGGACGTTTAGTGACAAGGAATCTCCTCTTGTGTCTTCTCTCCGCTTCAGTGGCAGTAACTAATGAATTTAGAGAGATCTTGAGTCTTATACATGGAACCTCTTAGAGAGAGGCTTCTTTTATTCAAAATGGTATCACTTTCCCAATATTGCTCACCAAGGGTGTAGCGATACATATTCTTCATCGTCGGCTCGTAATCTACTTAAATAGAAAGAATTTCTCTAAGAAAGCCATTTGATCTGGAGGTGTAGAGAGATATATTACTAAGAAGGGGTGGCACACTTTCATATTATATAATATAGTCGGGCTTTTTCATTTTGGGTTTGAAATGGAAAAGGTGTAGGATGGTTGTTCTTCAATTTCTACAAAGAAAGGTGGTCCACTCGTTCTAGCAAAGCTTTAAAAAAGCCCACTATAATCAGTCCATTCTAATCCATAGAATTGAATAGCCTTAGGGCTCAACATACTCTTACAAATCTCCCTTTATGGAATAGGCTATAGAATAAAGGAAGGGATGAAAGCTGGATTGACCTAACCATAGCGATGAAATAGGAGAATGGATATCTAAGCATATCGCTTACCGGGAAAAGTCTCTTTCTAATTCTAATTCTAATTCTTGACTTAATCTCTTACTCGGGGGGCATGGTCTTATTAAAAGCCCATGGAAAATATCCCAATTAGTGTTATCCCCTAAAGCGAAGAAAAAGGAATAAGAATGACAATCCTTAGTCAATTCTCCTTTGTTGCCTTCTATCTTCTCCCCCATAATAAAAAACAAGTGTAATTCTTTCAAGCAACAATTTCGGTACAACAATAACCGAGTGGAATAAGATTTTTTAAAATCGTATTCTCAAGGATAAAGAAAATGACTCTTTCTTCAGAAATCGTAAATAAATTAATGATGAGAACAATAGCGCCTCTCACGACTAGAGAAAAACATGAGAATGAAGAGGAAACAACATCGCCTAGTACAATAGTTGGATTGTTGATATGAGCACATGTACCGAGTTCGTCTTCTCCCATTCATAGCCTTGTAGTTTCCACTATGAGTATCATAAGTCCCTAACCCCCAATTACTACACCTTAATTCTTGTTTTTCTCAATTCTCGATCCTTTAGATTAAACCAAATCCCTATTTTCTACTTTATGATTTAATTGAACTTCAATTATCGCAATTAGTTGAACCAATATATAGCAATAATTCCAAATTGAACATATAAGACTTTATCACAATTGTATTTTATTTTTGTTGTCTTTTCTTATTTGTAGCAAAAAAATTATTTTTTTACTTTTTCATATTATTAAAAGCAATAATTTAAAAACTATTGTGTTATATTAATTTTTAACAACACTTTTTTAAACTGTTACAAATATGTCATTGCCTAAAGCTCTTTTTGGCATGTAGCATTAAGTCCATTGCCTTAGAGATATTCTTACCAAACATCAATCAAGCGATTAATTGAAGGAAAGTGTTATCCAAATGCTGGTTGGACATGACAAGCTTCAACTGGTTGTCCTTGGTAAAAAATACAGTTCTTATAGTGGCGATTGATATGAATTCAGGAAATAATAGATTGAGTATAAAAACTGACACTACAATAGAAACCACATTTAGCTACCAAAAAACTCATCACTAAAAGTCTCAAAATCTTCGCTAATAGTAATTAACAATAATTGATTTTCGTAGCCAAAAATGTCGCCAAATCCTTGTAGCTGAAAACTATAGGTGACGTTTTTCTCTGATCGTCACTAATAGTTTTTCCCTACTTTTTATTTTCATAACGAAAAATTATTAATAATGTTTTAGTAAATCGTCGCCAATACGTTTTGACTACGCTTATGTTTCGTAACTAAAAATTATTAGCTACATTTTCAAAAAAGTAGCCAAAATTTTTTAGCTACATTTTTTAAAACGTAGCTAAATATTTTTAACTATGTTTTGTAAAATATGATAAAATTTTTAATATATGTTTTAACAAAATATTATACCATGTTAATGGTAATTATTTGTGGCATTTTTAATTTATATTATTGTATATAATATTTAGATTTTTATTGTTAATTTATTATACAAAAATGATTGATGATTTGAAGCATTTTATATAAAAGTAAAATACCATTAAAGTATATCAAAAAAAAGAATATTCTTCATATACGAGATTTTAATTACAACCTTAACAATTCTATAGACAAAATAATAAATACAACAACGACCAGTTTACATAGGACAATTACTCTTTAGTCTCATGAACCCATCAAGAAATAAGAAATGCTACTCTTTGGATCTTGAATAATACGATCAAAGCACATTACTCTCTGCTTCTTCAAGAATGAGGGCTTTAGTTAGCTTTCCAAACAGATCAGTGGGCTCTTAGAAAGGAGACTTTGTGAAGTGTGTTTCCCTTTAAAAATCAGGTGCCAAAAATTCATATGTTTTCATAATACACTCAAAAGTGGCCTGCAACCACAAGTTCCATCAGAAAACAAATAATAGAGAACTTATGGTTACTCAAATTCAGAGCCTTAAGATATGATGAAATAAACGCATAGATAACCTTTCTTAATTTTGTAAGTCACGTTATCAAGATGATACCAAAATGCAATGAAAATCAACAACTTAACATAAGAGCATACTAATCAAATGTGATACCACTACAAATCTGGGTTTCACAATGAACATGAGGTAATATTCTTTTGGTGAATGCAAAGGAAACTCAAAATGTCAAGGAAGGTAATATCAGCTAATTTGGACCGAATCATATCACCCAATAAAAATCCATACAAGCATGGATTCATCAACCCTCACCACATTTAATCCACCATATGATTACAAAGAACTTTATAAGTCATGCAATTATTACACATTGCATCATATTATCATTCACACTTCAGAGTACCTAATCTAACTACAGGTGCACCATGAGATAATAATGTCACCATATGATGCATCTGGCTCATAGAACTAAATAACTAATAACAGCTAAATGTTTGAAAAAAAAAAACAGAAGCTAGCAATTTCTTCCCTTCTTTGTTTTAAAATTTTTGCTATTTTTTAGAAAATAAGAATATCTTTTGTTAAATGAACGAGCAATAGGGTACCGTGTCTATATAAAATAAGGCATCTCAGAAGATAACCGAGGAAAAACAAGAGGCAACAAACATGTCGATGAAGACATGAATAATTCTTACCTTGTAGAGATCGGTAAATCCCAAAACACGAGTAACAAAGGAGCCTTTCATTCCACAATCACCCTATTGGTGTAAATTAGTAAAGTGAGGATAAATGGTAAACTAGTATACTGAGGCAACCTTTATAAATCTTAAAAGGACTAATATAGAGGGGAATATATAATGGAACAACCAGGAAGAAAATAAAAGATCAAGTAAACACCAACTCTATGAAGAAAAAAGAATACCAATTGGCTTGTCGAGATGGAATATTAAAGAAAGATAACAAAAATGAGAATCTTCAACAAGCAAGATACAAAAATCTAATTTGTGTTAGTCTTAGAACCCCTGTTCTAAACGATTGGTTAAATACCAATTATTGAACCAACAACCAGAAATCGTGAAAACTGTTACCTGCTTACCTTTAAACTCATTTGAAGACTGAGCCAAATTTCAAATAAAAGAGATGCCATTAAAAGGCTTCAACCAAGGTTGTGGAGTTAAATAAGTTCCTTGGACTGAAGGATTTAGCCGTGTATTGACAAGATCGGTGCCCTCAAACTAAAATGTAAAATCGTCCCCCTGAATAAATCACAAACCCATATCTAAAATAAATCACCAACCCTAACCCCAGAAATCAATGTCATCAAAACTCTAAAACTCACAAAATTTACCAAATTCGAATCCTAGAAACCCAAAAGAAAAAAAAGCCAAATCCATTAAAAAGAACTCAGAATTCACAATTAACCTAGCAAAATGACCGAGAGATAGAGCTTGCAGAATATCATTTGCCAGATACAAAAAAGAAAGCCTTTGCTCGCGATGAAATCAAGCTTCAAAATAAACCTACGACAAAAAATGAGATAAGTTCATAAGCGAAGAACAAGCAAAGAAACACTCATTTAAACAAAACTCAAGACCACACCTTTACAACTCCATAGACAACAAAGAGATCCAGAAAATAAAACCCAGATGCATTTCATTAACCCAAGTTCAAATATCAAAAAAAGAAACAAAAAAGCATGTACAAACATAAGCTCTCTACATTATGGATCGAGAGCTACTTTTTGCTTTCATGGAGGAAAAAGAAAGAAGAAAGCAGACGATGAGACATGGGTGTGGCGTTTTCATGGAGGAAGGGGAAAGAAACAGTAGATGAGAGATGGGTGCTTTAGGCTTTTAAAGTTTTTCATTTTAAGTGTTACTCACATTTTTGTTCCCTCCCTATTTGACAAAAACGTCGCTAAAGGATCCACTTTAGCGACGATTTCAAAATTCGTTGTAAAATGTTGAACTTTTAAAGACGATTTTTGAAAATCGTCGTCAAATGGTCCTCATTTGATGACGATTATTAAAATCGTCACTAAAAGTTTGTTTTTTGTGATGATTTTCAAAAAATAGCGAAAAAACGTAGTCAATTGTCTTCCTTGTTATAATATTTAGTGACACTTTGTAAACTCGTAGTTAAAAGATTAACTTTTAGTAACTATTTTTTTAAAATCATAGCCTAATATTGATATTTGGTGATGATTTTAAAAATCGTCGCAAAAAGTAAACCTTTTAGCGACTATTTTCAAAAACGTCACTAAAAGTTATCCTTTTGGAGACGATTACTAAAATTGTTGCCAAAAAACCGTAGTCTTTTCCCTACTTTGTTATAGTGATTTTACGATAATTTTAAAAAATGTAGCAAAATGTGAATCTTTGATGATGATTTTTAAAAATCGTCACTAAAAGGTTCTTATTTGGTGACGAATTTAAAAATCGCCGCCAAAAATTTACTTTTAGCTACGATTTTCAAAACATAGCAAAAAAAACATAGCTAAATCTCATCCTTGTTGTAGTGCAATATGCAGACCTTGTTTCTTTTCCAATATCTTAATATCTACGTATTCAAATTGAAAAGAAAGGAAGGATCCAAATTAGTGCTTTCATAAATAATGGACAAGAATGTTGGCTCATAGGGCACAATGGTACTTATAGATATGCCCCCTCCTTTGTTATCCTCATCATTCCATTTTGATCATGTTTATATCCGTCTCAAATATTATTATTTTTCTGTGTCTTTGCAGCGAGAGTTAATAATTTGATGTTTAAAAAATTAGAAAAAAAATTGAAAATCATTGAAGCAAGGAAAGGATTGCTGAAACAAAAGTGATTTAAAGTAGTCATTAGAACTGTGAGCCTGCCCCGTTAGCTATCTTCTCCCTATTATAGAGTGAAATATTAGTTTGTTTTTATTTATCTTTTTAATTTTAAGTTCTAGTTAATTAAGTTCATGTTATATTAAGAATGCATGAATTAGGAAAAGGTCACTTGGGATTCGATTAAGATAATCCCAATCTCAATTAGTAATTATCAAAATTAAATTAGATTTGGGCCTTTGATATGATTACTCTTGGTACATTGACCCAAGCCTTAAAATCAACCGAAAAAGAAATTTTGTTGCTCGATTGTTAAATTTTCTATATTGATATCTATCGGTGTGATCCAATAAAAAGAGCATGTGTGGAGAAAAGAAAGAATAATTTAATCAAAATGGACTAAGATGGACATTCGTAATTAAGAAAATATGAAGAACTAAACGAAACCCTAAAAACATAAAAAAAAGAAAGAAAATCAACCCCCTTCCCCACCCCTTTGTTCAAAAAATGCCAATCTAAATTTCAGTATAAGTCAACGAAAAACTTAAGATACTTTCAAATCATTAAATTCTGAAAATTTGCTTATTTTTAAAATAAATTTATATTCATTTTAAGGTCTAAGACTAAATTTAGGTCATTTATTTTCATTTTCATTTTAAGCCTTAAGCCTTATTCTTAGAATTTTGTGTTCTTTTCAAAACGTTAAGACTAATTTAAGACATTTTTTTCTTCATTTCAAATCCTAAAACTCATTCAAGACGTTTTATTTTTTAAGCCCTAAGACTCATTTTAGGTATTTTATTTTCTTTGTAAGTCTTAAGACTCATTCTAAGTATTTTTATCTTAACTTCAAGCCTTGACACTCACCTTTAAACATTTTCTCCATTTCCTGCCCTACGATCTATTTTAGACATTTGTTTCATTTTTTAATTCGTAAGTGAAATCATAGACTCCTTAGACATTTAACAATATGTTATTTTCTTTTAACATATTTCTTAAACTCACAATCAAACACTACAAGAAAAAAGTTATTTAGCATTGGAAATCGTAAAAAATTTTGTCGGTAAATTAGCGGCAAAATTTACTGACAAACAAATACGTCATAGAAATAGCCATAGGTAATAATTACCGACGAAACACAAAGATTCTGTCGGTAAATTTTCTGTTGGTAAATATACCGACGGTATTTGTGCTGTTAACCATCGGTAAATATGCTAACGGACAATATAATTCCGTCGGCATTGTTATTATCGGTTTTATACATTCCGCCGGTAAGTATTTTAAAACATTACTTTAATTTAAGCTCTCTTAATTAAAAACATTTTTTAGATATTTGCACAATTATTTAGATAGGAAGGTTGTGCTGCCTAACACCTACCTCATTATGTAATCTATCGCCAAACTTTCATTCTTAAGTTTAGGACTTTATACTTTATTTTTTAAGGCTTTTCTCTATCTTTCCTTAATAAATTATAGAGATGACTCCACTATTTTATATCTCTAAAAAATAATCATCATGTTTAGGGCATGAGTAGAAAAATGTCAAAGACAATGGCTCAATGTCCCTCAAACAATAGCTACTATGAAGCAAGAAATTATGCCTCATGAATGAGGGTGAAATTGGTTCAGAAAAATAAGCTTGTAGTGTCAATGACGCTTTGGACCATATCATGAAACGACAGACGTATGCCATATTTAAAGGTGTCGAAGTATGCATGAATTTCTATAGGCCCAAAATAAACCCTCTTGAAGTCCAAGGCCTGTTGCTCTTAAGATGTACGAAGGGATGTTGAATACAACCAACAACTCTCTTCAATCTATAAGTCTCAATCTTCTAGCATATTTATTTGCTTTATATTTGTTGATGCTCTTCAGAATCGGCTCAAGGGCTAAGATCAAGTCGTCCTTTTACTTGTGCTGTCAGCCCGCCGATCTCTCTTGCCATACCCCACATCTATTCCTGGGCGAAGATGCTAATTAGTTGGTGCTGGACTCACTACTTGAGCCATCACTACCAGAGCCAGACGTAACTTTAATCCAGATCTTCGGAAGAAAACAATATTAAATGGCTGCATGTTGTAGTTTTCAGGTTTCAAGTTGCCCATTGGTCTCATAAAATCACTCGTGTAAAGTAAAGGTTCTTGAAAGTTCAATGAATGAGTTTATATGGCAGTGACCCAACAATTCTGATCAAAGTAAGATAAAGGGATGATCACAAGGCCTATGCAGTTCCTTAATAATTTTCCCAAAGAATTTCCTCCCAAATGTGATTGCACGGAAGTATTTTTCCATCAACTTCACATGAAGACCTTAATCTACCTCAAGGTCTAAGTCAACGTATCCAGTACATAATACTTCTCACTTTGCGAAGATTTAGGGAGGGTCACAATGTATGCAACCTTCTCTTTATATTTTTACAAACAAATTATTTTTATAATTTAAACCTGTAATATTATGATTATAAATGAGCAAATTTACTAGTTACTCTATGGCTCGACCCTTAAGTTATGCAACGGTAAATGATACATAGCGGCCTAATTGTGTAAGCCATTTTGGCCTTTGACGTCTTAACTACATTCATGGTCCCAAGCTCACTGAGCAATTCTAGAAACTATAGTCATTTATAGGAAAGACGCTTTCCTATGCTGTGAAGGAGTTTGGACATACAGTAACCATTTATCGCACCCTACCCCCTTTTCACGTATTCACAGTGTGGTGATTTCATACTTTTTATCCGTAGTATAAAAATAAAGGACCATCACAATAAGAGTTCTTTGGTATTTTACAGAGACATGAAATCAAATCTAAAAATTGGAGTGATATCACCAGACAATTCTTTGGTATTTTATTTTGCAGACCTGAAAATTCGATCATTATAACAACCTGAAGACAAGCCAAACTACAAACACACCCAACTTGTTGGAAATAATTCCAGCATGGTCTGTCCTGGTCCTTGGATATCTCTATTATTACTGTCAGTAACTTGGTCCATGTTCATCTTGGTAGGTAAGAGTCTTTAGGGGTAGAAGATAAGTTGTCAAGTTTTGAAGTTGTTATCCGATAGAAAGTGTTAGTGGCTACATGTATGCCTGTAAACACAACACACCAAGTTTTTGTACTTAATCATTTTTCAAAAAAGAAAAAGTTTTTGTAATTAGTGCTGGAAATCAAACGTGATTGAATCATAAGTATCGCAAAAAACAAAAAAAATTATAGTTTCCAATCAGATCCTGATAATTGAATAGCTTGAATAATAAAACACGATTCATAAAATAAGAAATTGTACCTGATCTATTTTTCTTGTTGAAATCCTTTGAAAGCTTCTCAATATGTCAATCATGAGTTGTTTAATTTTTCAGTCTCTAATAGTATCCACAGAGCAGCTTCTCAACTCTTTAGAGAAATTAAGCAAGAGTGCTAGCTCTCTGATGCCTATTCTTATTTATAGAAAAAGCATTATGGTTTTTAAATTTTCATTAAAACTAAATTCCTTGATTATAATTAAAGTCATACTCTAATTATAATTAATTTAATTTTAATAAAATTAAATATCTCATATTTGATCCCTAAAGTTTCTCAAACTTTATAATTAAGTTCAATTTAATTAAAATTGATTTTTTCTTCACAAGCTATTTTTTAGTATGTGACCCATTAGGTTACTAATATATTGATAATAATTATAAGTTGTAATTGGAATTCACAATTAGAATCATATAAATTAAAACTCCTTTAATTCACAATTAGAATCATATAAATTAAAACTCCCTTTAATTTATCTTTAATTCTCTAATTAAAAAATTTATAATTATAGATCAAGATCAACATCTAGCAATATGTCATGACTACCCAAATATTAGGAATGTCAAAGTGGTTTGACATAACTTGTCAATCCATGGTTAGGATATATAAATTAATCTTCTCATCATCCAATATTCCAATTGGACAAAGTATGGATATAGTGTCTACTCTTTTTATCTAATTATGTTCATTCTTGTTATTTAGTAATTGATTTATAATTTATATTTGAAAACGCCTTTTCAAATTTCAATTCACTATAGCCAGAGAATTCCATAAATCACTACTAATCAAGAACAATAAAATATTCTTTCTAATTACTTTAAAGTGATGAGTTTTATATTGACTTACTTTACTATCTCCGTATAGTTCATACTGCATTCAAATACTATTGACTGAATTATCCTAGGACTGTTAATAAGTAGTATTAAAACATAGTAATTCAGAGATACCTTAGTAATCTTAAGTTTAAGTATCAATTATATAGCTATCATTATGAGAAAATCTATAGACACGTAAATAATATTTCATTTTAGATTCTCATAGTCAGATCAGTTAAATGACTTATTCTCTAATTAGTACCCACACATTAGTTTAAGTATCTCCTTAGTTTAATTTATAATATCAATTACTTTCTTCATAAGAAAGAAACATAAAGTGTGCTAGCTTTACCATTTTAACAATATTCTGTTTGGTGAAACTACAACTAGAAACATTTAAGAACAATAAGTAAATGTAAATTTAATATCATAATTACAATCTCATCATAAGTTCAATTACATAGTAATTATTCCAAAGATTTTACCTTTAGTATTAAAACATCAAATGTCATTAACTTAATACAAAAAGATAAAGAATGCCTTTTATTAATTAAATAATAATGTCACACATCAATTGCAACAACTGATTGGCTACAAAGGCATAAACTGACACTTAGGGGGGTGCTTGGTTGATGGGTTTGGGAAAAGTTTAATGGGTAAGAAATGAAAAGTGAGTGGTTGATTATTGATTATCATTATAGGGGCAATAGTTTGATATTCCACTTTTAGGGAATCCTCTTTAGTAGAGGAATGAAACTCATTCCTTACTAGTGGCTCATTTTTTTAAAATTTTTTAATACTAATTAATTAAATACAATATAATTAATTAAAATAATATTATTAAATAATTAATTACAATATAATTAATCAAAATATAATTCATTAATTAATTAAAATATTGTAATTAATTAAAATATAATTAATTGAAATAATATAACATAATTAATTAAATTATTATTATTAATTAATTAATTACATTATAGTTTATTAAAATATAATTAATAATTAATTAATTACGTTATAATTAATTAAAATATAATTATTAAATTATTATTAT
>JAOQMS010051072.1:0-29599 GCA_027563885.1 Erythroxylum longipes | reverse complement strand
GAGCAAGCAAAAATACATGCAAGTCAGTAAGTGAGCCAGGTTCGCAAGCATGCAAACAAGTAAGTCAGGCAAGCATGTATACAAAGGTTAGACTCCGGAACTCGGGGTCCAACAGGTATGGTATCAGAGTAAGTATGCATGAACAAGGATAAGCAAGTATGCATAAACAAGAGTCGGACTCCAGGAAACGGGGTCTGACAGTTATGGTATCAGAGTAAGTATACATGAATAAGGATAAGCAAGTATGCATGAAGAGCAAGAGTTGGACTCCAGAAAGCGGGGTCTAACACATATTGCTACAATTTTTTGAAGACATCTATTCAAGAACATGTCTCTTTGCCTCCTCATCCTAAGGAAAAGATTTGTAATATTGATGTAGCTGATAATGACGATCCCTGGTCTTTTGTTTTAATAGTGAAGTCATATAGTTTAAAACATCAGGGTTGTTGATATCTATGATATTGAGCTTCATCTGTGAGCAATAAATAAAAGGGAAATTAATCTTTAAACAAGTAAAACAATATCAAATATAATTAAATAAATTGAAAATTTACCGAAACTTTATCCAAAGCATTCACTAGTAAGTTGTCTTCCTTTAACTGCTTAGCATGCTTAAAGTAAGTAAATTCAGCTTTGGAAATTACCCCCAACTCACTAGATAATTTTGATGATTGAATCTTGTTTATAGGACGACCTTGTGATGTATCAGTACATATAGAAAACTTGTTGTTCATTGTAACATTCATTTGTTAAAACTCACAACCTTTAGTTATACCGCTACCTCTTTTTCTGACGTTGATATTATAACTTGAAAAATACTAAATAATGATAAGAAAATACGCATTATACATGTAAATATATATTTGAAGATAAATAAATCTATTTGTAGGTGTTAAAAAATAACAAACCTACAGATCCTTCAAAACTAGTTGAGGTAGGTGGAGGTTATTACTGACTGGGTTCATTGGTAGGCAGATGGAGGTTATTGCTGACTGGGTTCATTAGTGGATGAAGTCAATTGTTGTTATTGGCTAGGATTTGATTGATTTGGTTGTTGTGGGGGAGGAAAAATTTCAATGCTTACCACCTTCTTCCATTTGTTTCTACCAGGTTCCATTATATTGGATATATATAACTTAAACATCAATAATACGCATAAGCATCAACAATATTATGTTTGAAATCATAACATAACTAAGGTACATGGCATTGCTAGACCATATGAATTAAGAAAGGTCTTCTTGTTGTGACTCTTAGGCTTTAGAAATATTTCATTAATAAGCCTCATCAGAGTAGTATCATAAGTTTCTAGCCTATATACCATCTTACGGGTTTATTATGCCTCGAATCATCCAAAATTATAGGTGAATTTCTTATGTTACTAATCTAAAATTATGAATTATTATCAACATATTATTTTTGGAATCATAACATACCTAAGGTACGTGACATTGTCAAACCACATAAATCTAGAAAGGGTCTTCTCACTATGACTCCTAGGCTTGTGAAATATTTCACTGATAAGTCTCATCGGAATTGTAGCATGGGTATATAGATTGATATATGGGTCATATTCTAAACCTAAAAGATATAAAATTCAAAGAAAAATAGGCACAATTTTTATGCATGTTAATCCAAGAAGTAAATGCAACATCTTCTTATTTATATAAGCCCCCTGTTATCTTTAAACTGAAATGAAACAAGATCATAATTATTATAGGTCTTATTATAAGGATATAATACTTGCGCCCATTGAATATTGATAATATTATTATAAAAAAGCATGTAGCTTTCCAATTCAAATGCGAGGCTTTTTCATCACACAAAGCTAGCTTTCAATACATTATATATAAAAGGTTAAAGAGGTTGTGATCCAATATCAAACAATCTTTGAGGTATTATAAGTTTATCTTGCAAAAGTTTGTCACTTCTTTAAACTTACACGTAAACTAGTTAGGAAGAATTGTTTAGTGAAACACTTGGGTCATACTTGTAGGACAAATGGATGTTAATCAAGATTAATAGCCTTCTTCATAATGTTCATTGTCTTTTACCTTTAAATCATTGTAGGATAAGTCATTAGATTGCATATGCAGAAGATATTTCATGAGATGGATGAAGAGGTTGGGTAAATGTTTTGTGTCTATTTTTTCTTTTATGTTTGGTCATCTTAGTAGAATAAAACTACCACTTCTTCCCTCTTTTTTCTATTCCTATATTTAGTAATTAGTTACCTAACATACATAGTTTTGTGCCACATTGTTCCAACACACTTTTGTTTCAAGACTGACATTTTTTTCAATCTTGTAACAAGCACAGGGATATGATCTACTTTTACTTGAAAGTTAGTGAACTGATTATGAAATTGGCCCTAGTTCGAATGTATTAAGCCATTAGAAGCAATAAAGAACCTTAAACCAAAAGGCTAAAGAATCTTAAACCAAAAGGCGTATCAAAGAAATTAAAATAAAATGTTCTTCTAGGTTGATCATCAGCAAGCTAGAAGAACAATTATGATAGGATAAAAATTACCCAATGTATCAAATTTGAATTTCAAACAAATTTTTAAATTTGAAATAAAGTATATTTATTTGTGGAATTCCTAACTCAATTGATCTTTAATAAAGAAATAAAATATTTAAATGAATATAAAAAATTTCTAAGAACATAGAATAATATTGAAACAAAATTGATGATCAAATAACAACTATATTTACTAAATAGCTAGTGAAATAAAATATAAAGAATTTAAAAGATAATTTTGAGTAATAAAGAAAATGAGAGAATAATTATTAAGATTGAATGTTATAAATAACATTATCTCTTTATCTAAAATATCCTTAAGAGAACTTTCATCGAACACTTCATAGGCTTCGCAAAACCACTGTCTTTTTCCATTATTCACCAACATTAACACATTCAAACAAACAATGAACCATTAATAGTCGAAATAAATGAAGATAACTCAAACCACATCAACAAAACTGACAACCATATAAGCATTTAACAATAATAATGAAAGCATGAAAAAAAAACCTAGAGCGAAGTATGGAGGACTAACGTTAATGGATGATTAAGTGGAGATGATGGATACAGACAATGGCAGAAGAAGGAAGAAGAACAAATGAAGAACACGTTGGTGATGGAAGAAGAAAATGACATAAGCTAACAAATGAAGAAAATGAAATGGAAGGGGCTTTATGTTTTTTTTTGTTTAAAAAGAAACAAAAACAACATTGTTTCTTTTAAAATGAATCAAATGATGACGTTTTCGTTTCATTTTAAACAAACAAATAGAAGTGAACAAATGATGTCATTTGTTGTTCACAACATTTGGCGACGATTTGGTGATCATTTGAGAAAACATCACCAAATGTTGCAACATTTTGGTAATGATTTTAGAAAATTATCGCCAATCCTTTTCATATATATATAGATTTTTATATTTACCAAATTTTTCGTAACATATCATTTCTATAAAATAGTATAGAATTTATATATAATAAATCGAGTTTTGTGACACCACAAAAAATTGTCATATCATATATTTTAAAAGAGATTAATAAAAATTATAAATTAATATGATATAAATTAATTTTGTGTTTTTAGTTTTGTAAATTGGAAGATATGACATTGTTGTTAACTACATTTATTGTTAAACTTTCAATCATTATCAATAATATTAAATTTGATTTTTAAGAATATGATATTAATATGTAATATTCAATTCCATTTTTATTATATTGTAATTACTTTTTAATTATATTTTAATAAATAAAATTATATCCGGTAATTAGAATAATGTTATATGAACATATAGATAATCATTGTAACTAGCATAATGATTATTATATTTTGGTCTTATTAATATCGAAATTTTAGGCATGTTTATTTTTATATCTAAATAACATTTTCTTTTCAAATTTAAATTACCTACCATGTGTTTTTCAACAATATGTTTAAAACTTTGAAAACATTTTATAATTTTTAGATGCTTCATTATACTTTCATGAAATATTTGCATGAATAAGGTGTAGTACAATGAACAATAGGCATCATTAAAGAATCATTTGAATACAATCCATAGATTTAAGCAAATTTATATAGTTTGAATTCACTAGCTATTTAAACAAATTTAGAAAGATGGAAAATGAAAAAAATATGAAAATCATATGAATGTCTATTATAATCAACCTTAGGATTATTAAGCACACATAGCATTAAAAAACCATCATTTTAATTATTAATTTTAAGAATACTATCACACAAAAATTCCTAAAAAATCTCCTAAGAAATCCATAAGATTTAAAATCCTTAATATCAATTTTTGGTGATGATTTCCAAATTCATTGTCGAAATTCAAATTTTTAGCGAAGATTAAGTGAATTGTCACTAAAGGCTCAACATTTGGCGACCAAATTGCTAAACTGTGCACATTTTGTGACAATTTACATAAATCAGTGCAAAAGATTTTCCTTTTGTGATGATTCAGTAAAAAGTCACGAATAACTAAACTTTTGGTGAGAAATTTTGGAAATCACCAAAGGGGCACTTGAAAGTCGCTAAAAAAATATAGCTAAATGTCTTTTTTGTTGTAGTGAGACTTTGAACTAGCAATTTCTCTGTAATTGGACCTAAAGACCCTATCCCTCAGGAGCTTATGTGGCATGCAAAAAGCTTTCTTTGGTAATAAAATTATTTTTTTGTTGATGTAGACAAAAAAATAGTGTAAACATGAAGGGAAATATTTTGAATGAGAAAGAACTTTACGGATCAAACACTAACCTCATATATTGGCAAAGTAATCTCAATCTTTTCATAGCAAACTCAATCTAGCTATGCTTATTCAAAGTCCACATCAATTTGTGTTTAATACTTTGGAATATTAAATGACATAACAACATAATTAATGTTTTGGTTTATTTCTTTTAATTTATTCTCAACTATTTTATGCCTTTAACCATATTATTTCCTTACTTTTATCTATGACCTAAGTGTATTCTTATTTTCACCTACCCTAATTTTTGATGAAAATCTTAGCCATTTGATAATAATCACTTCGACTAAATGACTTTCAACTTTTCTTTATTGAAAATTACTCTTATATGTATTCTTAAACTCTCTTTTTTGTTGGTAACATCTAATCCTAAAAGAAAGAAATAATGAAACAAAAAGAATTGAAAAGAAACCTTTTTTTAAAATATTTTTTTCATCACGATCATAGTATAGGACATGACTATATTTTAAGATGTATTTCTTCCATTCTTTTTGGAAAGGGATACGAGCTCTAGTATGGCAGTTTCATAGACCATGTATCTTGTTATGATGCCTTTGGAGATGAATGCTATTTCTAACATACTCATATCTTAGATTGTCTAACTTATTGTAATTTTTAAATAAACAAGAGTTTTGATATGATTGTATATTTTACTGTAACTTTTTTCTAAAGGTACACAAAATGAGACACAATCATATTTTAAAATAATTATCTTTTAAAAACTTATCACTTTGGCATACAACCTTACTCTAACTCATGCCTTCAGCACTAGCTTATCTGGCAGGAACAAAGTTGGCATATAAATTAAGGTAATTTGGATGAAAAATAATAAATTACTAAAAAATATGCATGTTCAACAAATATATGAAAATAATCAAAATATTATACTAACTTGCAATAATCAATCTAATTTGATAATCCTTCAAAAAGCACCTAAATTTAAAAAATTTAAACCTATATATAAAATGAACAAAAATGAGTAAAATTTTTTCACTTGCAAGGACCTAAAGAAACCGTATCAAAAGCAAATTAAAACTCACATATTTTTTTAAATTAAGAGAAGAATTTTTTTAAACGACATCCTAACCTTTTGGTATAACTAGCATCACTCCTAACTTTGACCCTTTATTTATGTTGAAGTCAGTGGACTAAATTTATAAGATCATTTTATTCAGAAGATCTTCTTTTATAAACATATGGAATCTTAAGCCATTTGATAAGCTCAACACTATGTTAAAATAATGCATAAGATATTATTTAAATTAAGCATCAATTTTGATAAGAACTTCACTAATAGGACTAATAAAATTTGATATCCATACGATAAGAGCAAAGATTATTCCATTGAAATATTTTAATTTAAAACATAATAAAAAACACTCAAAGAAAGATATGAATCACCAAACTCGAAAAAAATGGATTGAGAGTGATAAGATCTTAGGGTTTTGATCACCATTAGCAAGCTACAATATTGAAGTTCTTAGAGAACCTTGAGTAAGCACTTTAAAAGATGGAAGAAATTATCTCTAACGTTTTGATTAATGGATAATAATAATAAAACTATTTGTTACATACACTCCTAAGCCTCTTATAAACATAAAAGCCTAAAATGAAAGTGCTAAAAGGAAATTAAAATTTAAAAATAACAAAAAGCTATGCGATTATATCGAGCTTGATGCCTGTCTTAGACACAGTTAACTTTTGCTTTGTTATGGACAAATAGTACGTAAAATAAAGATAGATATGGTGTTGGATAAATATTAAATTGGTGCTAATTTGCTTTTACAAATCTAATATACAAAATCCCATAAAAGATTAGTGTCAACTATAAATATGACTCTAACGTTGATTATATTCTATTTCTTAACACTCCAACAAAAGTGCAAGACTAGTGCCAATTATCCTTTAAGCACATAATCGATTACATTTTATGACCACAATCTTTTTTTTGCTCCTATACATGGATTATTGATAAGTGTGAATTGCATCATGTTTTAGTGCTTATTTTGATATGTATTTAAGTGTTAACTTAATTGTTTAGGATGTGTTTAGGTTAGAATTGTGTTAGTTTGTTAATTAATTGTGTTTAAGTGTTTTTATAGGTTAGTCAAGTCTTTGACCTTAAATATTATGTCTTTGAGGTACCTTGATGTATTTGTTAGTATTTCAGGGTCAACATCGCAGAATGGGGAAGTTTTTAAGATATTCGGGCTAAAACAATGGCCCATGATCATGGCACAACAGGCCATGATCGTGACAGAAGCACTAGAGTCAACCCACTATCGTGGCACAACAGGACACGATCTTGACGAAAGTCTAGGACACGAATTATATGTGGCCCATGATCGTGGCTTGTAGGGCCACGATCATGGCCTGCGTCAGGCAGAAGCGCAAACCTTGGAAAAACCCTAGGGCTGCTAATAACATAAAAGGTATTTAAAGAATAAGACAAAGAAGATGTTCGAGCTTTTACATCAGCCACCATTGAGAAACCTTAGAGAGAGTTTATCGAGAGATTGAGAAAAAGACGAAGGAAGAGTGACATGGAGAAGAAGCCGACGTGAAGTACTTCCTAGAATAGGAAGTTTTCATACATTGCTGCCTCCATCATCCATACAGATCTTGTTTCTAGTGTATTTTTGATTTTATTAATGTATAGAATTGGAATAACCCTTGATGATAGGATTCTATAAATGCTGAGGATGTCTAAACTCACCCTCGGGTTGTTTTTTATCTTTGATTAAAAAAATCTAATTGTTTTTATGTTATTTGGATTCATTGTGATTAATTTATGAGATTTCTTAATATGGTAATAGACTGAGAGGGTGAATCGAATGAAAAATAATTAAATTGAGCTAACGAGAGTTAGGTGATATACTAAGAATGAGAAATTAATCAAATCGGTAATTGTGTGAAAAGAGATCTCATATAGGTTCCCGGTAGTCTATTGGAAAACTTCCGATCTAATTAGGGTTTGGATAAATTGTTAATTGAGAAATTGCAATTTTCCATAATTTGATTATGGTTTATAATTTAGGGTTAATGGTTATAACTCGAGAGAGAATAATCAACCTTAGGATTGTATGGGACCAATAATCCAATAATTCGTAATCAATTAGGTTAGTGTTAAAGATAGGTTAAAATTCCCCTTTCTCTTAATTGGTAGTCCTTTAGATCGATTATTGAATATGTGCATTGTAATTGCTAATTTGTTAATATTTCGTGAATGATTCTTGAATTGAATTAATTGATTGAATTGCATTCTTGTTTTGGTTTCGTTACATTTTGAATATTGTGCATTGTTTTGACCTTAGATTTTAGGATTAGATTAACCCCCCTCGTGGGATCGACATCTTAGGTACTACACGAATGACTCATACACTTGCGAATTATCGATGTTAAATATTAAAACTTACACATATTGAAAAACTGCAATCAAGTTTTTGGGTGCCTTTGCTGAGGAGGCAATTAGTTTAGTTCTATATTTTAAGGCGGTTAGTTAGTTTTTAATTTTTTGTTTTCATTCATTCTTTTCTACTTCTGAAATTAGGCTCTTACATAAACACAAGAGTCATGAGAGGTTCGAGATGTGCAGCCGAAACCTTAGTTTGGACATCACTCGACTAGAATGAACCATTAGGAAAGCTCGAAGTAAAGAAGAAGAAGAAATTTTGAAATCAATAATGGCCAAGGAATTTCAGCAAAATTTAGACCATGGAGCAAACATAAAGACGTTAACAATGAACCCTTATGGACATCACGAGACTATGCTAGCTAACTAAGGAGTAACTAAGCCACTCATATAAGCAGCATCATTTCAAATCAAACTAGCCCTCTTACACAGGCTTGAAAAGAATTTGTAGTTTTATGGACTAACGAACAAAGATCCCAACACATATATAGTGAACTTCCTTAAAATCTGTGATACCTTTCGTTACCATCAGATTTTGGAAGATGCAATCAGAATTAGGCTTTTCCCTTTTATCTTTAGAGATAGAGCAAAGACTTGGTATCATTCCCTTAACTCAAATAATGTCACGACATGGGATCAGCTAGTTTGTTCCTTTTTAGTTAAGTATATCCCCCTGACTTAGACCACTAAGATCATCAAGGAAATTACCAACTTCCAGCAAAATGACAGGGAGTCGATCTATTAAGTGTGGGAACGATATAAGGATTTGCAGTGGAAGTACCCTCACTATAACTTACCCAAGGAATTCTTATTGCAAACATTGTATAATGGAGTAACCCCACATATGAGAGGCACGATTGACACAGCTTCAGGAGGATCACTGATGAGAAAGATAGTTGATGAAGCAGAAAAACTAATACAAGAGATGGTGAGTAATAGCTGCCTGTGGACGAACGAGCAGAGTAAACAAACTACTACCTTCCGAAAGTAAAAAGGAATTGTGGTTGTCGAGCAAGTGACAGAAATGCAAGAAAAAATTGATAACTTGACTTGACAACTCAACAACATGAAGGCTTCATCCTTAACTCCTATGAAAGCTGTGTAACTCAAGTGTGAACGCTATAGACAAATGGACTATGATACAGTGGATTGTTACTTGATGAAGGAAAGTGATCCAAAGCAAGTGAATTATATGGGAGCTCAGTATGGACGAGGAAGGGGAAACAATCCCTATTCCAACACCTATAACCCTAGGTGGAAGAATCACCCTAACTTCTCTTGGACAAATAATTCTTGAGGACAGTTCAGACCTCAAGGATAATCAAGCTTCCAACAAGATAAACCAAGCTCAATGGAATCTAAGTTGGATAATAATTTAGATAAAATTAAAGGCATGGAGGATGCACACAGGAGGTTTGAAAGTAAAGTCGAGTAAGTCACTAAGAACCATGCCTCTTCAATATATAATCTGGAGGTTCAAGTAGGTCAACTAACAGAGGCAATATCTACTCAGAATGTAGGAACCCTTCTAAGCAATATCGAGTCTAACCCAAAGAAACAGATCATGGCCATCACTCAGACCCAGGAAAAGAAACTTGAACATGCGAAGGAAGGTGGAGACAAGGGGGAAGGACAAGTAATTATGGAATTCGTTCCAAGTGAGCTCGTAATTAAGCCAATTAAGGAACCTTAACCTAAAATTCCATACCCTATTCTAGCTCAGCGAAATTTAATTTCAAGTAATCCAACAAGAAATTTTAAGAATGTTGAATCAAACAAGGTTGAGGACATAACAGAATTACTACAAACGAGGCTCACACTAAAGGAATCAGTCAAGAAGAAGGTTAAGGAGCATATATTGGAAGAAAACCCTAACTTAGCACAAAAGAAAGAGGACCGAATTTTTACATTCCTTGCAGTATCAATGGAGTCAACATAGATAAGGAATTCACAGATTTGGGAGTGAGTATCAATATAATGCCCTACACCTTTAGTCAGAAGTTGGGGTTAGGAGAGTTAGAACCCATAAAAATGTTGGTAAAAACGGTCGATAGAATAGTTCATCAACCGAAGGGGATTATTAAGAACGTGCAAGTACAAATTGATAAATTTACCTTTATCACAGACTTCTATATATTGGATATTAGAGAAGATATGGAAACCCCTATGGTCCTTGGATGACCATTCCTAATCACTGTTTGCTCAATAATTGACGTTGATGGGGGTGAACTAACTCTGAGGGTAGGAAAGCAGCAAATAACCTTCAAAGTGTCAAAGATAGATCGCACTTCTCCTTTACCTCCAACTAATATCAAGGAACCCGAACCTCGAAGACAATGGGAAGATATTGAGGATCCTAGGAATGCATTCAGAAAGAAACAATTGCGTAGATGAAGGCGAAGGAAGGAAAATCATAAGGAAGTTGAAATTCAGGGCATGGTAGCTCATGTACAAATTGTGAAATCAGTGACTGCACTACCATTGCACCAATCATTTGAACCATCGTGATTGGGGGCAACTCACGGAATTTTATTTACTTTGATTTTTTTAGAAAGTTTGAATTTCATAGTTAGGTTATTTAATTTCCAAATAAAATCAGGAAGGTATAGGACTTCGATATGCATTTGATGATCGATAAAGTACACAAAGAGAGGTTAATGAGTCACAAAGAGTTAAGAAGTGAGATCAAAAAGTGAAGGAGAACAAAGGAAGAAAAAATGATGAACAAATTGGTGGAAAATTACAGGCCATGTAAAAATAGGGGCACTCGAATGTCATTTTCATTTTTTACCATTTTACCCTCCAATCACCTATATATTCGTTTTTAACTTCACTTTTTCACTCACTTTCATTTTTACTTTATCTGTCTAAGCTTTAAACCTCCAACCACTCTCACTTCTCTCTGTCTTATTTTTGCAGATTTTCTTCTTACAGTGGCACCAAGGAAGATGATGGCTCAAAAACTGGTTGATGAATTGCGCCGTGAAGTTTTCAGTGAAGGTAAGACTGACTTGGCAGTGGCTTACCATTCTCCATTCTCGATTTATTCATCAGAAGAAGGTACGCATTTTGAGACCTTAGGGCTAGAAAAATAATCACTCCTCGTTATTTTTATTTTGAATTGTTAGAAAACATAGGAGTGAGATGAAAACTTGAACAACTAGCTGCAAACTTAGGTTGGAATAGGTTTGTTTGGTGTGATGTACCTATTTACTCTACTATAACTATTGGACCCCATTTTCGGAGCCCAACATTGGACATGGGGTTATGAAGCTTGAGCGTGGAGGAAGGCTTAGAATTTGAAAATTTGAAAGAAGAATCCTTCAGAAGCAAAGGCGGGCTTCGCTGCAGCGAACATATGTGAGTAAACTGGCTTCGCCACGACAAACATATGTGAGTAAACCTCACTGACCCTTCGGGTGAATTACGCCGCTGCGACAAGTATAACTTCGCTGTGGCGAATTCGCCACGAGAAAATTAGAATTTCCTTCGGGTGAATTACACCACAGCGATTCTTGGCTTCGCTGTAGCAAAAACCCCTATGACAGAACCTATAACCCAAACTACTTATCTTACTAAAATGCAAATTTAAAATCCTTCAACCACATTCATCAATTCAACCTAAAAACAAAATGGATAAGAACATAACCAGAAACAGTTTCTCAAAATCTTAATCTCATTTCCATAATCAAATACTTTGCGAAAGCATGAAAAATCATAGACAAAACAAAGCATATATTTCATTAATATCAAAAGTAAGAGTTTTACAAAGGTTTAATGGCATTTCAAGCCACAATACATCATTTACTTCATAATCCAAAAATACAAAAGATACTTGAAATGCAGCTAAACCCTTAAATTCCCAAAACCTAACTCAAAATTCAAAAGTATGCGAATTCGGAGTGATGCTATAACCCTTGACTACTCGATTTCTTGCTCCTCACCTGAAGATGGGACAGAATTAGGACGGGGTGAGCTTAAAGCTCGTGGTAACAATTTTATAACCAGTAACAAGCAAAACCATTGAAATAATTTGCATTGAATCATAAGCACATATTTCTCAAATTTTCTTGATGCAATCTAATTCACAAATAACACGATCTATGCATTCATCAACTTGTTCACAAATCATAAACACGTAGGCACATGAAAATGGTTTGGGTGGATCCAAAACAGAATGTACTACACATTTCCTATACGGGTCCTATGTAGCCGTGAACAGAACTTACTATCGCAATCCCACGTAATGGTCATGCGTAGCCGTAAACTTATGGGAGTCCATGAAGGAGCTCTATGCTATTAGCGGGCAGGTGGGAGAAGCCTTTTGTCAAGTGCACTTGACTTAACTTAGGGTACCACCACAAACCCACATAACGTGTATTTCATATCTTGCAAACTTGTTGCCCAAAAAGGCACATTTTCAAAACTTGATTTTACAATCGTAGTATCTCTTCAAAAATCATTTTCACATTCTTTTCATGATTCATCAACACAATATTCTCATACTAAACACATAACACTTTTTCAAAGCATTAAAGAATTATAATGTACATTCATAAAATAGTTGAAATCATTTATTTCCATCATTTAAAAGAAAACATTAATGGCCTATTATTTAATTATAAAGCTGTAACCCACCTTGAAATCCTTGCTTATAAACTTGCTTAGGGATATCTTTGCTCTTGCTCCTCTTGCCTCTCTTACCTCACTTGATTTCCTTAAACAATAACTAAAATTCCATTTAATTTGGTTTAGCAATCGGAAGGTCATACCTGAACAATGTAAACTATTTCTCATACTGAAACAAAATTCTATATTCAGCTACCATCCTAAAAGTGAAAATCTTAGAGACCGAATTTAGACTAAATTACTTCATAAAATTTGTAGCCCTATGTCTCTAGTTTACAAAAAATAAAAATCAGTCCATTTGGATAACTACACCAAAAGTTATGCCCAAAATACCAAAGCATGTTCTGTGTTGGAAAGTTGAGTTCGCCGCGGATAAACCCAAAAGTTCGCCTTGGCGAAATTATCCAGAAATCCACTCAGAGAACATGTTTTGCGATGCCACGACGAAACCTAGAAATTTGCCGCGGTGAACTTTTTGGAACATTTTTCCTCTTTTTACTTCCCACCTTTCACATATAACCCATCTTTTCAACTTCATTATCAACTTCATTCAAACCTAATAACATTTACAAATACATCAAAATCTATCTTTGATCATTAAACCTAAAAGAAAACATTTGCCTAACTCATTTATCAACAACTTTCTACCCATATTCAACTTTATTTAGGTTTCATTTAACCAAACCCATGAAATCTAAAGCATAACTTACTTGTTGAAGCTTCAAATTCTTTACGATCTCCAAAAATCCTAGCTTTTCTCTTCTTTCTCCACTTCTTTTTCTCTCTTCTTTCACTCACATACAAGACTAACATTACTTCTTCTCTTTTTATATCTTTAATGAGTGTGAAATTTCCAATTTGCCCTTCCATTTATACGTAATGTCTATTTAAACTTAAGTGGTCTTCCAAATCACCTTACAACGTTAATACTTTAATTCCATCAAAATCCATGAAATAAATCCTCCTAACATTGACATGCTAGTTAAACTCTGAATAAAATGATTTATCTAACAAGACCATAAAATTTATTTAGATCATGCTTAATAAAATAAATAAATAAATAAAATTTTGTGGCCCAACAATAACTTCATAGTTTTTCATGACAGTCTGGTATAACCTTAAAATGGATGTTTTCTAGTTTAGGTTAGCTGGAAATGGTTTTAAACTTGATTATGCTGTCACACGTGAAATTTTCAATTTGTCGAATATAAAATTCTAAATGATCACGCTGATTTTGATGTTGATTCTTATTGGAAAACTCTCATTAGTGAAGAACATTTTGACTCCTGCAATGCACATAATTATTTAATTCAGAGTGCTGAGCATTTACTTGTACATAAATTTATGTATTTAACTGTGTCTAATAAAACTGAAAGCAACAAATGCTAGGCCAAAGAACTTTTCTCTTTATGGTGCATGGATAAAAAAATTAAAATCAATACACCTTATAGGATTTTTCGATCAATAATAAGTATTGTTAATAAAAAGAGCTCGTGTTTTGGGATGTCTCACATTGCTTCTACGTTGGGTGTGTTTTATAATGTTAATGTGGAGAATTTGCGCACAACACCACACGTTATGTTTGACATATCTTATTTAAGATGCTCTGAGATTTTGGAACTCGAATCTATGAAACTCTGAAATCCTCAGATGCATCATGCAGTGAGGAACAGGAGGGGCACCAATACAGCCACTTCCCAACTCTCCACATCCTAAGCAATCCCTGAGCTAGAGGAGGAAGCAGCGGAGGAGAACCGAGTGCACCTATGGAGGTCGACCAATTTCAACAATTACTCGACCAGATGGCCTCCAAACAATAGAAAATGACATCCTAACTCATTGAGCTTGGCACCCAAATGCAGTAAGTCCACAAGGAGCAGTGTGGCTTGAATAAAAGGTTCCTCAATTTCTACCAGAAGAACAATTTTGAAGCTCCTTCACTAACACCGTCGCCACCATCATCTCAATAAGCTTTTCTTACCATTTTAATTTTAATTTTTTTATTTCATTTATTTGGTTTCATTTCATTTTCTTTTGTTTTCTTTACTGTCATTTTTGTCAAGTTTCATGTCATTTTCTTTTGTTTGGTTTGTTGTTATTTTTTGTTTGGTTTGACGTTATTTGTTTGTTTCAATTTCTTTTGTTTGGTTTGAGGTCGTTTTCCCTTATTTTGTGGTTGACTTATCACATTGAGGACAATGTGAACTTTAAGTATAAGGAGGTGACATTGACTTTATCAATTGTATTGTTCATATTTTGTTAAATAGGAAGCATGCTTAGGCATATCATGTGCTTTATGTCAACAACAGAACCGCTGTTGAATCATTCGAATGGATATTGCCATGAGATTCTATCATGCTAGTTGGAATAAGATTGAATGCATGCTTGAACTTAGATTACACTACTTGAGTAGAAAGTGAACCAATAGAGTGATGAAAAGTAGTTGGTTACAAAAGCTTACTCATAATTGACATTTGAGCAATGAGGTAGTGCAGAGATGCATAATGAGTTTTCATTTGACGCAATGTGAGGATTGAGCCATATGAATCTATCTATAATCATTTTATTTCTTTGTTGAGTGATACTTCCTTAGGTTATTACCTTCAGAACTTGCTTTGAATCGGTTTGAGTCTATTGGATGCATGCTTAATAGAGATTATTTAGGCCCTTTTTGTGCTAACCCTTGGCTTAAATGACCTACCTTTTATATTATCCCTTGCTACCCTATTAAGTCTCAACCTTTTTCTTTCTTGAAAACACCCAAATTTAAAACTTAAACCCCATTAACCTACCCATTCACAAACTTAGTAGAGTATTAGGTAATACATTAGTTGGGATCGTTATGAAAATTTTACCGAGATAAGTTGAGTATATTTCTGCTTCTGGATTACAGTGTATATAGTGTTGTTTTGATTCATAGTGCTATTTTGATTAATAGTTCTTCCATGTATTTAGAAAAAAAGGAAAGAAAAATGAAAAAAATTGAAAAGGAAGGGAAAAACAAAAGAAAAAAAGGAAGAACAAGTGAGTAGCATCAATAAGTACATAATATTAGTTATATTTTTATATCTCGGAGTTAAGTTTTGTTATCCTGTTTTATCTACTTTTTACTTTATGAATGCTTATTCTTATCCCCTTTTCCCTCTTGACCCACCTTAATAATTACCACATTATAACCCTAAACAAGTCCTTTTGATCTATTTATGCACGCAATCATTGTAGAGGAGAATTGGTGTATTCGCAAGCCTATGGTATTTTAGTTTCCTATAGGAAGTTTGAGAGAAACACTAACCATCAAACACTTGAGAGAAATGTGTGAAAACCATAAGGAAGATTCATTTTGCATCTTTAGTTATCTTTGAGTGATGGTGCCAATTCTTGAGTTTGCTTATGTACAACAATGAAAAGTAGTCATGGTATATGTATTAACTTGATATTTGAGTTGTCTTAAATATGAGGAATTGTATGCTTTGATCTTTGTGTAAATGAAGTGATAGAATTGATTGTTGTATTTATTTTGCTTGAGGACAAGCAAAGATTTAAGTATGGGGATGTTGATAATTATGCATTAGTTTATGTTTTTCTGAGTAATTGGCATGTGTTTTCTCGCATAATTGTTGATTGTTGTTGTAGTTTAGGATTCATTTTGTATATTTTCATTTAGTTTGATTTTCATTGTTGTTCTTTTATGTTTGATGTTAATTTAAGGTAAGAATTGACTATTTTTATATAGGAAGGAACATGGATCAACATGGAGATTAAGCTAGAGATCAAAGAGGAGTCTATCTGTTGCAAATCCCCACAATCGTGGGAATTTTAATCCGAGTCATTATGCAGGGCTTCATTAAACTTAAGGTTTTTGGACTATTAAAGCATAATTAAGCCTCCATCATCAAGGAGAGATGAAACCCTTTTGTAGAAACACCATCCTTGAGTGAAGAACACAAGTTTTTAGCTTTGAGGAATGATTAAAGTCAGGAATTATCATTAAGATTGGGGAAAATAGCACATTAAGATCCAAAATTCCAGATTTTGCTAAAGAAGAGAAGTTCCTTTAATTCAATTTTCTGTATTTTTTTCTTCTAATCTTTGTAAGATGGATCATTTGTGTGCTTACGATGTTATGGAGATTGTGATTGGCTGATTCAATTGTAGGGATTGCCTTTGAACTATTTTGTTAAAACTCCTATTTTATTAAATTGAATGAAAGTGTTTTTGATGATTGTTGATTTTATTTGTTATCGTGCAACAAATCAAGAGAGTGAATAAGATTATTTGTGTAGGCTTGCACAGCGAGAGTTGGCAACCTATAGACTTGCAATTATCATGTCATTTGATTAGTTAGAAGAGAGATCTCGGCGAATTCAATTGATCACCCATAGGATAGTTTAATAACTAGTTAAATCGGTGGAGTGGCTGGTTAGGTTGAGAGATCATTCAATTGATTTCATTTAATTTGATTAGGGACAATTAGTTCCACCTTGAGAGAGGGTAGTTAATACATTCAGAAATTTTAGGTGAGACATAATTCAGTTAATAAAATAGGAGGGAGACAAAATATGGAAAAAAAGTAATCTTTAGTCTTTAGGTTCTTGATTTTCGATTTTTCTACATTTTGGTATTGTTTAGTGTTCATTATTAGTCTTTTAATTTTAATTTAATTTTTCAGATTATTTGCATTAAACAATTTTGTTTCTTAAACAAAGTCTGATATGAGTTAAGTGGTGTCTGGGTGTCAATCCCTATGGGATCAATATCTGCTTTTTTAACTACAAGTCACGACCCGTACACTTGTAGTTTTTAAGCGTAAAACAAGTAGATTATGTTGCATAGTTACGCTCGATCGATCATCTCTATTAAGCATGCATCCAGTAGACTCAAACTGATTCAAAGCAAGTTCTGAAGATAATAACCTAAGGAAGTATCACTCAACAAAGAAATAAAATGACTATGGATGGAGGCATATAGGCTCAATCCTTACATTGGCTCAAATGAAAAAGCATTATGCATCTCTACACTACCTCATTGCTCAAATGTCAATTTGTGACTAAGCTTATGTAACCAACTACTTTTCATCACTTTATATGGTTTACTTTCTATTCAAGTAGCCTAATCCGAGTTCAAGCATGCATTCAATCAAATTCCAACTAGCATGACAAGATCTTATGGCAATATCCACCAGAATGATTTAAGTGTGGTTCCATTGCTGACACAAAGCACATGATATGCCTAAACATGAATCCTATTTAACAAACTGTAAACAATGCAATTGAGAAAGTCAATGTCACCTCCCCACACTTAAGGATCACATTGTCCTCAATGTGACAAGTCAAACACCAAATAAAGGAAAATGAAATCAAACTAAACAAAAAAATGACAACAATCCAAACAAAATTGAATCGAAACCAAACAAAAGAAATAACAAAAATTAAAAGTAAAAGGGTAAGAAAAGCTTATGGAGATGATGGTGGCGAAGGAGCTTCAAAATTGTTCCTCCAACAGAATTTGAGGAACCTCTTCTTCAAGTTGCGCTGCTACTTATGGACTTGCCACATTTGGGTGTCGAGTTTACTGATTTGGGACGTCATTTGATGTTGGTTAGAGGCCATCTGATCGAGGATTTGTTAAAATTGGTTGACCACCACTAGTGCACTCAATTTCTCCTCTGCTCCTTCCTCCTCTGGCATAAAGACTGCTCAGGATGTGGAGGGTTGGGAAGGAGCTATATCGTTGCCCCTCATGTTCCTTACTGTAGCACGCATCTAAGGATTTCAGGGTTCCATAGAATGAAACTCCAAAATCTCAGAGCGACTTAAATAAGATATATCAAACATATCGAATTGAGTTGTGCTCACATCTTCCATATCAAGGTTATAAAACATAGCTAAAGCAGTAACAACATGAGACATGTCAAAATATGAACTCTTTTTATTTGTAACACTCACTATTGATCGAAAAATTCTAAAAGGCGTATTGATTTTAATTTTTTGATCCATGCACCATAAAAGGAAAAGTTCTTTGGCCGAGCATTTGTTACTCTCATTTTTGTTAAACACAGTTAACACATAAATTTATGCAAAAACAAATGCTCAAGACTACAGATTAAAGAGTTCGGTGCATTCCTAGAGTCAAAGTTTTTTTCCCCTGTCAGAATTTTACAGTAATCATCTAAATAAAAATCATCTTGATCATTTAAAACTTTAGTGTTTGGCAAATCAAAAAGACCATGAATAACAGTATAATCCAATTTATAAACATTGTCAAATAACATAAACTAGAAAATGTCCATTTTAGGGTTATATCGGATTGTAGTGAAAAATTATATGGTCATCATAGCATAAATAGGTATGTCACATCGAACAAACCTATTACAATCTATATTTGCAGCAAGTCACTCAATTTTTCACCTCACTCCTATTGTTTCTAACAATTCGAAATCAAAATAACGAGGAATGACTAGTTCTCTATCCATAAGGTCTCGAGAATGTGTACCTTCTTCTTTCGAATAAATTGGGAATGGAGAACAATAAGCTACAGTTAAATCTGGCTTACCTTCATCGGACACTTGAAGGAGGCGATCATCAGTTAGTGTTTGAGCCATTATCTTCTTTAGTGCCATTGTAAGAAGAAAACCTGCAAAAATAAGAGAGAAAAATCTTACCCAAATCCTTGTGTTTTTGAAAGATTAATGCATGAAAAGGGTAAAGGATTGTAAGATTAATGAAAAGAGATAAAGAAAATACCAAAAATATAGAGCGAAATGAAGGATTTTAGAGAGTAGGAGGAGAGTTTTCGTGGGTTAAAGAGAGAAGGTGGGAAAATTTTGAAGAATAAGTGAAAGAAGAAAGGGGAGGGAAACTTAAATTTCCCTTTAGATGGGATTCCCACGATTGTGAGAATTCCCACGATCGTGAGAATTCCAATCATTCCCACGATCTTAGGAATCACCTCCATTCCTACGATCATGGGATGGGGTGATTCTTCAACTTCTAAACCTTCTTCCAACCTTAGCATGCATTCTTAATGATCCCACAACCTACAAACAAATCAAAGTAATATTGTTAACAAGAATTTCGAAGAGAAAACAAGTTAAAATTCAAACACAATCCAAATAAACACCAATCAAACTCAAATCAAACATAATCATAACTGGATAAATTAAAGAAACAAATAGACAAAGATAATCAAAAGAAAAGTAAATTTCTGTGGGTTACCTCCCATGTAGTGCTTCTTTTAATGTCAGTAGCTTGATGGTCTTTTTTTTATTAGAAACTTATCTAGGATCATTTATAAGCGGCCCGCTTCTACCCTTTTCGTTCAACCTTAGTTTTGTTACTGTAGGTGATAGGTGTGCATTAGTCTATGTTTTTTATATGTAATTGGCATGTGTTTTCTTGCAAATTTGTTGATTATTGTTGTAGTTTAGGATTTGTTTTGTATATTTTTGTTTAGTTTGATTTTCATCGTTGTTCTTTTATGTTTGATGTTAATTTAGGGTAAGAATTGACTATTTTTGTGTAGGAAGGAAGATGGAGCGACTTGGAGATTGAACTAGAGACCAAAGAGGAAAAGAAAAGAGGAAGTGTTCTGTGGCCAGTTCCCATGATCGTGGGAATCATGCCAATTCCCACAATCATGGGAATTACAATCCGAAGGATTATGCGGGGCTTCATCAAATTTAGGTTTTTTGGACTATAAAAGCATCATTAAGCCTCCATTTATGGGAGACGAAACCCTTCTCTAGAAATAGCATCGTTGGAGTATAGAACACATGTTTAGAGCCTTGAGGAAGGGTTGTAGTCAAGGATCATCATCAAGATTAGGGAAAATAGCACATCAATACCAAAATTTCCAGAGTTTGGCAAAGAAGAGAAGGAGTTCTTTTATTCAATTTTCTATCAATTCCACTTCTTCTATTATTTATAAAATGGTTTATTTGAATGTTGATGATGTTATGGAGACCATGTTGGGCTAATTTAGTTTTATAGATTGCTTTTGAACTATTTTATTAGAACTCCTATTTTATTGAATTGAATGAAGTTGTCTTTGATGATTGTGGATTTTAGTTGTTATCTTACAATAAATCGAGAAAGTGAGTAAGATAAATTTATGTAGGATTGTACAATAAGAGTTGGTGACCTATAGACTTATAATCATCACGTTAATTGAATAGTTAGAAGAGAGATCTTGGCTAATCAATTGATCACCTATAAGATAGTTTAATAACTAGTTGAATAGCTTGAGTCATTGGGTAGGTTGGGAGATCCTCCAATTGATTCCCTTTAATTCAATTAGGGAAAATTAATTACACCTTGAGAGAGGGTAGCAAATACATTCGAAAATCTAGGGTGAGATACAATTCGATCAAGAAAATAGGACTGAGACAAAATAGGGAAAAAAAAGTAATCTCTGGTCTTTAGATTCTTAAATTCTAATTTTTCTGCATGTTGGTATTTTCTATTGTTTTGAGTTAGTATTTTAATTTTATTTAAATTTTCTAGATTATTTTTATTAAACAATTTCGTTTCTTAAACAAAATTTTATCTAAATTAAGTGGTGTTTGGTCATCAATCCCTGTGGGTTCGATATCTGCTCTTTTAAGCTACAAGTCACGTCTCGTTCACTTACAATTTTTTAGCATAAAACAAGTAGATATGTTTTACAGATATGTTTTACCATCAACAAGTTTTTGGCACCATTATCAGGGATTAATTGTTTCACATCTTGTTTAATTTAGATTATTTTAATTTAAGAGTTTTTAATACTTTTCTTTGTGTAATTGCAGGTGTATGAACATAAGGATCACACGAAGAATAAAAGAAATGAGATAAGATGAAGTTCTCGACATCAAGAGGCACGAAAGAGAATTACGAAGGGCAGAGCATCTTAACATTTCACAACAAGATATGACTGAAGAAGGAAAGTAAGGAGGACCGGAGAGGACCTTGATGGATTTTATGAGGCTAGGTTTTAATCCTCAAAGAGTGGCAAGACCGATGGTCCAAGCAAATAATTTTGAGATAAAGTCAGTGCTAGTCAACATTCTACAAAATAGTGCGTGGTTCTACAGGCTATCCATTGAGAATCCAAATGCCCATATCATAAATTTCTTGGAGATCTATGACACATTCTGCTTCAACAAAATGTCTGACGATGCAATGAAGTTGAGACTATTTTTATTCACATTGAAGGATTGGGCTAAAGCATGGTACAACTCGTTGAATACAGGCCAAATTATGACTTGGGAGCAGCTGGCCCAAGCATTCCTTGCCAAGTATTTCCTGTTGACAGTGACGACGAGGATTATCATAGAGATAGCAAATTTCCAGCGAAATGACAAAAAGCCCCTCCACAAAACTTGGGAGAGATTAAGGAACTTCAGAGGAGTCGTCCACATCACAACTTGCCAAGAGACTTCCTAATTTAGACGTTCAACAATAAAGTGAATCCAAGAACTAGAGGAACCATCAATGTAGTAGCTGGAGGTCTATTAATAAGGAGGACGGTGAAAGCAACTCATGATATGATAGAGGAGTTGGTAAGCAACAGCTACATGTAGTCGAGTGAGAGGAGCAGACAAGGATAGAAGGAACAAAAAGGTATGATACCCATTGACTCTGTTACTGCTTTGCAAGATCAGATCACGACTCTTACAAAGCAGCTAAAAAATATGGAAGGAGCATTTACCTTAATAGCTAAGGAGCATTTACCTTAACAGCTAAGGCGATACAAGTTTAGTATGAGTTGTGTAGGCAGAGCAACCATGACTCAGCTGAGTGTTTCCTATTGGAAGTTAGTGGTATTGAACAGGTAAGTTACCTGGGCCAGCCACAAAAAGGTAATAACCGTTACTCTAATACCTATGATCTGGGGTGACAAAACCATCCAAAATTTTCTTGGAGTAACAACACTGTAGGTGGCTAGTAAAGACCACAAGGACCACCAATATTTTGAAAAGATCGAATCAGAGCGATGGAGAGTAAGTTGGACAAGTTTATGGAGATATTTGATTCCAAACTACTAGCTCAAAAAGAGAGTTAGAAAAGAATATTTGCAAGCTTGGAGGAGAGTCAAAAGAGGATGGAGAAAAAATTTGACCAGATTGTGAAGAGCCATGCCTCGTCGATCCATAACTTAGAGGTTCAGGTAAGTCAACTTACTGATGCCTTACTTTCTCAAAGTGCAGGTATTATATAGAGCAATACTGAGGTAATTCCAAGGGAGCAACTCAAAGACATTATGATTTGAAGTGGCAAATAGATGGGAGAGCCAAGTGTGAAAAGGGACAACCATGAAAAAAGGAGAAAGTATAGAGATAGAAGAAAAAAAAGAAGAAGGTAGGCCGTATATTCCACCACCACCATACAAACCCAAACTCCCGTATCCACAAAGAGTGAAGCAACGTTAGGTGGATACTCAGTTTTCCAAATTTTTGGAGAAATTAAAGAAACTACAAATTAATTTGTCATTGGTGGAAACTTTGGAGTGTATGCCTAAGTATGTGAAGTTTTTGAAGGATATACTCACGCACAAATGCACTTGGGAAGACAATCAAACGGTTACATTGAGAAAGAATTGCAGTTCCATTATTTCAAGTCGAATACCTTCAAAATTACAAGATCTAGGGAGTTTCACTATTCCATGTGTTGTTGGTGATTTTGAATTTTCTAAATATTTATGTGATTTAGTGCAAGTATTAATTTGATGCCTTTATCTATTTTCAGAAAACTGGGATTAGGAGAGGTCAAGCTAACTTCCATATTGATTCAACTTGTGGATCAATCAATAAAAAGGCCATTTGGAGTCATGGAAGGTGTATTGGTAAAAGCGGATAAATTTATATTTCCCGTTGATTTTGTTGTGTTAGGTTTTGAAGCTGATAAGAATTGTCCATTGATTTTGGGTAGGCCCCTTATGAATACTGGTAGGGAATTAGTTGATGTGCATGAAGGAAAACTTATGTTAAGAATTGGTGATGAACAGGTTGAGTTTAATATGATAAAATCTTTGAAGAAACCAAACGATGGAAATGTGTGTATGAAAATTGTTATTATAGATGATTGTGTGAAGGAGATTAAACAAGGAGTCGATGAAGTGAATGAAGTACACAAGGATGAAGGTGTGAAGGAAGAGGATTTATATGAGGAAGTGGAGTTAGAAAGTTTAGAGAGAGCTAGTGCACCTACACCACCGTCTACTGTTAAACTTCCTACTTTAGAGCTTAAACCTTTACCTTCCCATTTGAGATATACCTTTTTATGGAAGAACCATAATTTACCTATCATTATCTCTAATGAATTAAATTGTGATCAAGAAGAGAAAGTGGTGGAGGCTATTAGGAAAAGGATTAGATCTGTAGGGTGGCAAATCTCAGATATTCTAGGGATTAGCCAAAATGTGGTGATGCATAGGATTAACCTAGAAGAAGGATGCAGAACCATGTGGGAAAGATAAAGAAGGTTAAATTCAAATATGCAAGAGGTTGTAAAGAAGGAGGTGGTAAAACTTCTGGATGCGAGGATAATCTACCCCATTTCTGATAGTGAGTGGGTAAGTCTAGTACAGTGAGTGCCAAAGAAGGACGGCATGACGGTGATAGAACATAAGTTATTTGACAACGCATCATAAAGCTAGTCAAAATAAAATAACTAAACTACTACTATAGTAGTGGTGAGTCTAAGTCGATCCCACGGAGAGTGTGTGTAAAGTTTATGAAATGAAATTAATTGGTGTTTATATTTAACAGGGGGGTTTTAGATTTTGAAATAATAAAATAAAATGAAACCAACTAATAAAAACAAATTAAAGAAAATATGCAAAAAATGAAAAAATTGGGAAATTCGTTAAGGATCCGGTTCTTTAGTTCAATCTCAGCCTACACCACAATTAAGCATATTTCAACGATTTGTTTTTCTCAAACCTCTCCTAGTAACTATTAATCGTAGGTTAATAATTAACCCAACTTTTCCCTTACGTTTTGTTTAATCAAGATGCAATCATTAATTAAACCTAACCACCGAATAACCTAGGATACAATCTCTAAATTTAATTAGGCAGTAGCATTACGAATTAGAAAAACCAATTAATCATGGCAACAACCACATACGATGCGTCATTTAACCTAGGTCATGTTATCCCTAATGATTACGAATCATTAGTCGCTACACATGAATTTCAATATAACAATTACGGATTATATAGAAATTCTAGCAATGGGTATGTAACCAAACGATTTAATGAATGCATTAAAATCATCGTTTCACAATATCCTATGGGTTCATACACAAATAACCAAACAATAATGAAAATCCGATTATCCATATATAAAACCTAAATTAATTAACCTAGGATAACACAATCAATTTCTAATGAGAGAAAGAAACAACAAAAATAGTGAAATACACTTAACTCGGGTCATCAGCATCAATGTCACCTCCAAACTGGTATCGGGAGCTTAGCCTTCTATAGATATCTCCAAAGAAAATGCTTCACCCCTACTTAACTAAACCTACCCGAAGCTTCCTTCGTTTCTTTTTCATTGCCCAAGCTTCTTCCCTTCACTGTAACTGATGGGATAACTAAACATTAAGGTTTGTCTATCTACACTGTTCACGCTACTCACCTCTACCGCCACCCTCCTCTTCTCATGCTACTCTCTATTTTATTTTGCTATTGCCACACATCCACCACTCTGCTGCAAGGTTATGCCCTCTTTCCTTTTTTTTTTCATAGTGGCATGATGGGACAATTAAAGTTTATGTCCGCGCATCCTGTAGCTTCTTCACTTCTGTTAAATGCTAGCTTTTAACACTAGCTGCAATGCTAGAATTTTTTGCTCCTTATTTCTATGTTGCATTTTGCTCGCATGAAATGCATGCTGCTTGCATTTTATTCACCCTATCGTTTAGCTTGTGGATTGCTGCATACTTCATCTTTAATCTTCTTGTATTTTCAAAATATGTCCCATTTTTCTTGGCATTAATTACTTACTCTAATATTTATCATTCCTGCTCCATAAAGACAAGTAAAAATTAATTTTCAAAAAATATCCAAAATATAATGCTTTCGACTCACTTTAATTTCTTTGTTTCCAAATTGTACTTAAAATCATATATGAATTAAGTGAGTATCTTAAGCAGTTTCATGTCATTAATCGCTAAGTATAAATGATTAAATGTATCAATAATTAGACATATATCAATTTCCCCCACACTTAGCTTTTAGCCATCCTCAGGCAAAACATTAAAATTAAGCGCAAAGACCCAAAAACATTGACTCATTTCTCATATGTTTTAATAATATATAATCATAAACAAAGATGAATGACTTTCAAAAATCATAGCAAAGATTTAACATTTAACGCTTCTACTTATAATCAATCAACATTTAATATATTCAAGAACTAAGTAATCTAATGGTAGACTCAGAAAATGTGTTTAACTAAAATACGTCAACGGATACACTCAACACCATTCATGATCATGACAATCCACAACTTTGCATATCATTTCATTTCTCCACCACTAATGTTCACATGCAAAATCAACGATCAAAGTGCTTTTCAATGTTGTAATATGGGTAAAGGTAAGGTGAGATGTGTTTAGGTTAAGTAGCATGAAAGCCATTAAAGATAGTGAAACAAAAGTAACACAATCAAAAACTGGGTACCGTCAGTTATGGCAAATGTAACATTTATATTTCATAACCCCATTCAACTCTCACACACCAACCACATGAAGCATATACCAATCTGAAGGAATCACTCATACAATTTATGCCAACAGTACATTGAAACCACAAGAGTGAACCTTCCAAACCCACATCTACCTCATATCTAATATACTCAAATAACCCTTTCATCACAACTTTAGGGGAATGCATTAACCATAAACAAATTTTCAACACATATGCACTTACTCCTAGATACATTTATTTAAACTTTTTTTCATTCTATTTCTTTTTCTTCCTTTCTTTTTCATTTTTATTTTCTTTTCTTTTCTTTTTTTCTCTTTTCTTTTTTTTAGGTTAAAATAAACTACATTAACATGAGAATTTCAATGAAAAAACATCCCAACATCATAACAAACCCACACATATGGACACCCCCACACTTAGAATTTTGTACATCCACAAACTCAACAATCACAAATGTTCCACTAGCTTTATGACTTGGGTAGGACATTTAGTTAAGTATAAAGCATGTAATGTGGTTAGTACATAAAGAAAAATTATAAAGCTCAAAGGGGCTTAACAAGGGAAAAATCATGTTAATAGGGTAGGTTATTTGGCTAATGTAGTTTATGAAAAACAAAGAATTCCTAATCATATCCATGTCATGTGAATGCTAATCATATCCATGTCATGTGATTAAAATGTAGTCTTGAATAGAAATTCAACACAAAATCGGGATGTACAAGTCATGAAGGTCACACATTATCAAAAGACAATGAGACTGATATGGATGTTTCAATCTAATAATGCTCCAAATCTTACCGGTTTTGTCTACCATTTGTCACTACTCTTCGGAAGATAATACATATTAACCAATCACAAGAGCAAAAGTACATGTCAAAGTTGCCATGAAATTCTCTATCAATTCATTCTCTACTTATGACTATATAATCCCAGAAGCAATAGAAAAAGAGAAAACGGTTGTTTTGTTTGTTTTATTTTTTCTCATTTTGATTGAAAACTTGAAAACAAGGAAAATAAACCAACAAAAAACACACGTGCATATAAAAAGAAATGTGAAAATGTAAAGAAAAGAAATTTACTTTCCTTGGGTCCCAAGAAGCGCCTTTGTTTACGCTGGCTCGACTCCTTCTTCTCCTCACGTGACAAAATTATGACCTTCTGATGACACATGCAATTTTTCAACGACAAGTTCTTCAAGATAGGGTCTTTGTAACACCCCACTACCATAAATCACATACGGGAACACCCTATGGACATTTCAGTATATAATCTATAATATGGAATTTTAGAGCAATAACATATCCAAATTAATCATAGCATCAACTATTATACAGAAAAGTCACTAAATTTTAAAACCAACTGAATTTCTCATTTCATTTCATAAAAACCAAACTTACATTGTAGCTTTACAAAATCATCCGAATTTATACAATGTCAAATCCCTATACATAATACACTGCTTAAAAGAGGAATTGTACATAAACTACTAATAATGTATCAGTCTTAGCTGACCGACCTTTGAGCCATTTGTTGACAAAAATACAAGAATTAGTCTTCTAGTAGAGTCTACTTGTCTTTAATGTCCTCTCTCCGACCTGAAATATCAACGTTGCAATTTTGGTGAGTTTTGTGAACTTAATGATGTAACCATCCTTGATGGTTCACCCAGTTGATACCACATATCAAATCATATAAGCACATAAGTCATAATTTTCTATTTAACAATTAGCACCACATATCATATAATGCACATATTCCAATCTTAGTTAAGTACATATTCACATTACAATTCAATCAGTCAATTACATTTAATAAGTGTATATGTAATGTTCATGTGACCTACTTTCTATTATTACATTGTTGTGGATACTGAGCTCATTGTATATATCGAGCCTTTGGCTCTATACCATATTTCGAAGCTTTAAGCTCATTTTTGATGGTTACTCATGTCATAACTATCATTATCTAATCATTTGTATGAAATGCCTCTCATTCATATTCAATCAATTATATTTTCAATCATTCCCATTTTCAATCTCATTCCCATTCAAGCACATTTTTGGTCCCATATACATATATCATCATGCATTAATCCAGCATTAAAAAAAACATGTTGAGCAACACATATTTCACCAGATTTATAGTAAAGGAATACTTTAATATCACATCTTATCAATTACATTTGAATTCATGTTCTCGTTCACAATAATCATGGGACTAGGTTCAGCATCAACATTCAAGTTGAGAACCATGTAGTCAATCTCATTCACATACAAGTAGCACTTCCAATGTTTTAATCATGCATCAAAACTCCTCAGATCGTGTTTGGAATTCAGTACACAATTCAGTACACATGCATTAATATCAAATTCAATTTAGTAATAAACAAAACAAGTCAAGGTGAGACCATCTTAGGTTACTCACAAATCGCTCTAGAAAGCTATTACCTTAAAGTCCCGACAATGTCTGAATGATGGCACTGTAAATGTTCCTCTATATCATGCAAAACACATTTACACATATCATAATTTTGCATAATGGTATAAGTATTCAGTTATGCATGTCTATGTATATGAAATACGTACAATGCATGTTCATGAAAATTTCGGGTTCCTTATCATTATTCTAGTCACATTAGTCATTCATGGATCAATACTCAATTGATCAATCCAAATTTGTCTAAAAACACTTTCGGATCCACTTTGCATGATTATTATCATCAGAAAAATGGTGTATTTCTGTAACACTTTCTTCTAGAAAATTGTTTCCCTGTGCCATAAGTTTCTAATGACTCCAAGATCATTCAATTTGGTTTATTATTGTTTGAGTTATGCTCAAACTACTGTAGACTAAGTACATTTGAAATTTAGTTAGTGCATGATCACGCTGTCCAGTTGTATAACTCATATCTCTCAATTACAATATCTAAAAATTACAAACTTTATACCAATTCAAAACTAAGAGAATAAGCTACAACTTTTGTGAAGACACCTTTGTCTGATGTTGTAGCACCCCATTACCCTAGGGTACGTACCGGGACGCCCGTAGGTCATTCCGACACATAACCTAAGATAACGGAGCGTTAC
>JAOQMS010050982.1:0-29632 GCA_027563885.1 Erythroxylum longipes | reverse complement strand
AAAAGAATACCTATTCTTGAATCCATCATGCATAGCCCTCCTATCAAATTGCCATGGCCTTCCCAACAACAAATGTCTAGCATGCATAGGAAGCACATCACAAAGTATATCATCACTATATCTGCCTATGGCAAACGAAATTAAGACTTGTTTGCTGACCTTTACTTCACCACATTCATTTAGCCACTGCAACTTATAAGGCCACTGATGCTTCAAAGTTGGAAGCTTCAATTTTTTCACCAATAAGGTGTTAGCAACATTGGTGCAACTTCCTCCATCTATGATCATGCTACACACTTTGCCTCCAATTTGGCAGCGGGTATGGAAGATTTTCTCACGTTGTGCATCCCCCTCCTCTTTCACTTGCACACTCAAAGTCCTTCTAGTGACAAGAGCTTCACCAACTACTGGATATTCCTCCCCCTCTCTCATCTAGCTCTTGCTCAGAATTGGCCTCACTTCCTTCACTTTCAGATTCTACTTCACCATCCCTCTGCATCACCATCACCTTTTTGTTAGGGCATTGTGATGCTATATGTCCCCTTCCCAAATGCTTAAAACATTTGATATCACTATTTTTAGAAGATTGGGCAACTTCTTTACCTTTACTTGCAGTAGATGTCTTGCTTAAATTGGGCATTTCCCTTCTTTCCACCTTGCTGCCTATTTTGTTCCATTTTGATCTCCAAGTGGAAGTGGTTGAACTATGTTCGGAACCCCCTCTCTTAAGTTGTCGTTCCACCTTTATGGCCATGTGCACCATGTCCCCAAGTTCCACATAGTGTTGATTCTCCATTACATCCGTAATATCTTTGTTCAAGCCCTTTAAGAAGTGCACCATGGTTGCTTCTCAATCTTCCAGTACATTAGCTCGAATACTCCATTTCTTGATGGTACTCTTCCACACTTTTTGACCCTGGGTGAGGCTATGTAACTTGTTATACAAATCCTGATAGTAGTGAGACGGGATAAACCTCTTCCTCATGACAACCTTCATTTCCTCCCAAGTTTCAATGGGCCTCTCATGATTGCTTCTCCTAGATAAAACAAGCTGATCCCACCAAACAATAGCATAGTCAGTAAACTCAACAGCAGCAACTTTTACCTTTTTCTCTTCAGAGTAATTATGGCTATAAAAAAACTCTCTCTACTCGCTTCTTCCACTCTAAATAAGCCTCTGGATCACCTTTTCCTTGAAAGGGAGGAATATTGAACTTAATGCTACTCAAATTCCTATCCACTTGATCCACAACTCTTCTCCTTCTTCTACCCACTCTAAGGAGTTGAATTCTGTCCAAAGGAGCATGACTATCAATCTCTTCAAGATCATCATCCTCATCATCAAATTCATCAAGAATTGATTGCCTTCATTGCCTCCACACTGGTGGTGCCTCAATTCCACGGTTTCTTTGCAATCCAGCTATAGCTGCATCTTGCCTTTCCAAACTATCAAGGATTTCACTAAATCTGATTTCCATGCGCTCAAAATGTTGCCACATGGCCCTTTGCTCCACAGTTTCATTCACCCTCCTCACTTCTCCACCAGAAGCCATTTTAAGTGAAATCTACAAACTAGAACAAAAAGTGAGTAGTGATTTTTTTATTTTTATGATTTAGGTCTGAAGATCAAGAAAGCAAAGATTCACTAAAAGAAAACAAGAACACGAATTCAAAAACAAAAATTCAAAAAGACACAAAAGAACGAAAAAGGTCAGATTTGTCACAAACAAAAAGAAACGAATTTTTGTGAGATTTTGAAAGAATACGTATAAGGTCAATAGAATTAAGCCAAAGCTCTAATACCAAACTGATATGGACCTGACAAGAATGTGCTTTTGAGCCCATGAATCAAATTCAGAAAATCGAATTTTCAGGACCAGTTGGAATATGTAACGACGGAAAGACCTTTAACCAGTTACTTAGAGAAACAAGAACCAAAGGTATTGGAAAGGGATGACACCACAAACACTATGGAAAGGTGTTTGATAAGTCTTCCAAACCTAGATGAGTTTTCAGTTCTAAGAAGAACCAAGAGTTGTGAAGAAAAACTCACTTTTCAGTTCAAAATTCGTGATAATCTGATTACAACTATTTTTGACAGCTACTTAAATGTTTTCTAGGTTAAATTAACCTAACAAACCCTAAATAAGTAAAATAAGCCCAAAACAAACCAAGCAGGGCTGAAATTAACTAAATTTAAACAGCCCAATAGAGCAACTAAACCCAAAATAATAAAAGTTATCCAAACAAACTGAAACCCTTGGGCTTAAATTGTTTAAATAGCCCATTATTACATAAAAATACCAAAATTCCAAAACACGCAACTAAAGATAAAGGTCGCACTAAGAAAAGGGAGAGCGATGTATGTGCAGATTCTGGACTCCACAGAAAGGTTGTCCGTTGAGGGGCCAAACTAACTCCGATTTAGACGTTCTTAAGCATTCTGGAAATCTCAAGATGTCCTATTCAACTCTCATGAAGACCACAAGCTCAAATGAAAACTCTAAGGTGTCCAAAATTGGGCATATTTCAGATCTATCCCACTTGCCAACATGCAAAGTAGCTTGGTTGGATGCCCCACATCTAAGTCAGCCCCAATGGCTTCTTGCTTGGCTTGAACATCTTCGGTTAGTCCATTTAGAGCCTCTTTCATTCTTCTAGCCTTTGCTTAAGTCATTGGCCCTCCTCTAATGTGTAAAGGATCATCAACTTAAGTTGGACTAGATTGCTCCCTCTTTGGTATGTCCACCATGGCTTGATCTCCATCACCATCACTCTCATCATCATTTGGTGGTAATTCATCGTCAGGTTCACCATTGAACTCAATGTCTCCATTTGCCTTCAAGATCATGGTACATTGATTTGGACATTTTGATGCGATATGCCCCCTGCCCAAACACTTAAAGCACTTGATATCTATATTTCGAGTTTGGAAATCAGAATTAACTTTCTCCTTGCTAGAGCTCACATTCTTGCTCTTATAAGACTCAAATTTAGGCTTGTTATCACTCTTGGAATTATAGTCTGCCTTCTCCTCCTTTTTGTTCCAATTTGATTTCGAAGGGGAACTAGCACTCAAATTCTGCCCAACTTCCATGGAACCCTTGCTTTTAAGTTGTTTCTCCACCTTCATGGTCATATGAACCTTGTCCTCAAGTTCCACATAATGCTACAACTCAACAATGTCCCTGCTCAGCACATGTAAAAATCGTGCCATGGTTGCCTCTTTATCCTCCTCAACATTTGCTCTAATCATGGCAATCTTCATCTCTTTATGATAATCCTTAACACTTTTGCTGCCTTGAGTGAGTCCTTGCAATTTTTGATACAATTCCCTATAGTAATGATTGGGTATGAATCTCTATCTCATGATAGTCTCCCATGTATGAATAGGTCTCTCATGGTTTCTTCTCCTAGCTGAAACAATCTAACCCACCAAATAATTGCATAGTCAGTGAATTCAACAACTGGAAGCTTGACTTCCTTCTCTTCAGAATAGTTATGACAATCAAAGACCAACTCCACTTTCTTTTCCCACTCTAAATGGGCTTCAGAATCTCGATGCTTCTCAAGTAAGGATCATATGCATCATGTCTTCCACCAAATTTCATTCCACCTTTGTTATTTTTAAATCTGTCCAATAAGTCACCATCATCAAAATCAGCATCATCCACTCTATTATCATCATAAGACTCATTGTCATCATGCCTTTCTCACCTTTTAGCATTAGGAACATCATGAACTCTCCCTCTATGCAAATCTGCAATCTCAGCATCTTGTCTATCCATTCTATCCCTCATCTCTCCAAACATGATAGTAATGCACTCAAATTGTTGTTGCTTTGCTTTGAGCATAAAGTTGACACTATTGTCTCCTTCACCAAGAACACCCTTGTCCTTAGATGTCATGGTTGTTAATCTACACGAAAAATTAGAAAATACCTCACCAACACTCCCTCACATGTTTCCGTCAAATTAGTGTCACTCAACACTCGTGTTTTCTCTCTTAAATTAGCTTTTGTTATAATGAGCTCACCCTCCTATCTTTTACCACTCAAACTCGCTCTTTAGGCTCTTTAAAGAACTAACCAAACAAAACCAAGATAATTTAACTTGAAGCGACAAACTCCCAAGAATGTAACAAATCGACAGATTTAGAATGATTGATAAGACATCAGAAAAAACAATATGAATGACAAACCAACAAGTGTTCATTTGATAAGATAGAGACTGTTGTGCTCAAGAAACAAAAGAACGTCTAGTTGCATTTGTAACAAGAAACACAGAAAGATAATCTGATCAACTAGTGTTTCAAGGGTTCAAGTTTTAACAAGGCTAACCAGATTCTGATTTGCACCTTTCTTTCCTTCATTTTTTCCTACAAATCAGAATATAATAACTTGATTAGGAATTTGCACAACATTACCTAGAAATTTGAACACAACAATCAGATGTTGGAATGAGCTAGAGCACAAATAAACACCTAAGGATATGAAGAGTCACAAACAAACAAAGAATACAAATGGAGAATCTGTCCAGAAAATTAATCTCACCAAAAAATGCAGAACTAACAATGGGAAAACGAAAAGACACAAAAGAACAAGGACACAATATGTAGAATCTGCCCAAAAAAATGAATCTAAACAGAAAATAAAGAACTAACAATGGGAAAACGAAGAGACAAAAAAAACAAATACAAAATTTGCAGAATCTGCCCAGATGAATCTGAACAGAAAATAAAGAACTAACAGTAGGAAAAAGAAAAGACACAAAAGAACAAGAACACAATTTGCATAATCATTTGTTGAATAGATAAGAAGAAAATAATGAATCCAACCTGATTTAGAGGCCAAAGCTCTTATACCAACTGATGCAAACCCCAAAATGACTAAATCTGGACAACCATAAAGCAAGACACATTCCACCTCTAAGAAAGCTACATCAGGTTACAACAAACACAAACAAAGGATAAAAAGAAAGATATGGATGCCACAATCCAGAATAGATGAGAAGAGGGAGTGATAAGTCAGGTTTGAATGCCACAAGATTGAATCAATCTTGATAAGTTCTGCAGTTTAATGAAGAACCCAAGGGAATTTTCTCTTAATTCTCATAAAAAAAGATGTCAAAAGTTGTTTTTAAATACATAAGATGCAAATTTATATGCCTAAGGTCTAAACCTAACAAAAGAAGTGAAAACAAGTCTATTTTGTATGTCCATTAGCCCAAAATTCGTAATACATAGCCTTGGTGGGTTAATTAGCCCATTTAAGACCCAACTGAATCTACTACATGCCCACTAAGTACTTGGACCACATTAATAATACTTTTGTTGTATGTTCCACCTTCAAGGCTTCTCTTTTGGCCCAAAATAACTTTTTGGTGCAAATATCTTGAATCATCTCGTTAAGTGCTTCCTTCATCTTCTTAGACCTTAACCATGTAATTGGACCATCTGGAATGTGCAAGGGATCTTTAATAACTGTCAGCTCATTGAATCCTTGGTTCTCATCAGTAACTTTAACCAAGACTTTATAGGTGAAAAGTGAATACTCCAAATCAATGAGTTAGATGAATGGTTTGATTTTAAATGAGTGGTTAGACGTGGCATATGAAAATTGACATATACAAAAATGTTTTTGATTTATCCCTCTTTTATAGGTGAAAAGTGAATACTCCAAATCAATGAGTTAGATGAATGGTTTGACTTTAAATGAGTGGTTAGACATGGCATATGAAAATTGACATATACAAAAATGTTTCTGATTTATCCCTCTTTGATACTACAAATTAGAGGACAACTCCTTTCGAAGACGGGGGGAATGATGGAGAACCATGGGCATGTGAAAGACAAGAAGAGAAGCATATATGGTGTGATCTACCTCAAGGAAGCCCAGGACATGATTTGCTTGCAAAAGGAGGCTTAGGAGCTGAAATTGGATCAAATTAGAAGTCTGAATGTGCAAGGCAAGGGGCTGAACGAAATTCCCATATCAAAGGCCCAACATTCAAGTCTAATGTTCCTAAAGATCCATTACAAGATATTGGAGGCCCAATGACAAGGGCTATGACCAAAGCAATGAAGCAAGCATTGAATTGTTTGATCCCTTCAAGAGATTAAGCCCATGTTGTTCAGTCAGATTTCATCTCATAAAGATCCAAGAGGCATGTCTTACTCCTTGAAGCCCAATATGAAGCGTCCAAAGGTCCACATGGAGTCCAGTTGGGAGAACTCACTTAAAATACCATGTGACAACCATGTGCCACTTAAAATAAGGAGAAGGGCGTGATCTATAAGGTCCAATATGTTTAGATCATGTTTTAATTAGTTTCATTTTTTTTCCTTAAAATAAGGTCATCTAGTCAACACCTTTCTAAGTTAATTTTGTTTCCTTTTAGGGATTGATTTGTTTCCTTTTATTTAGTTTCTTCTTTAGGACATTAAGTTAGGACGTTTTACCTATAAATAGGCACCACTATGTACTTTGAAGGAGATTTTTCATTCTGAAATAATATTAAGTATTATTGAGAGCATTCTTGCTTTCTTTGTATTCTTTGAGAATACTTGACTTATCGAAGGAGTGGTCTTCCTTTGTGGTGTCCCAAGGTTAGAGTTCTAAGAGACAAGTTCTCTTAAGGTTCTTTCCATTGACCAACATTCTTCTAACGTCTTTTCTCTTTGTTTTCTATTTCAATCTTTTCAAATTTGTTTCTTGTACTTCCATTTTTTTGTTTGATTCTATCCATTGCTAGGCATAGCTCCATCTTGTTGAAGGTTCTCTAGGATAAGATCCTATTAGGTCTCCCATCAAAACCATAAGGATTGCTACTTTCACAAATTAGCAACTCTTCTGACCTTAGTGCTTTGTGATGAGATTGGCCTACTCCATCCATTCCAACCATGAGGAGTTGAAGAAGAAGGAGAAACCATAGTGGATCTCCACAAGGGAGGCAAAACATCAAGCATGCAAAGAGTTATTCCACTGCGTTTCAAGTTAGTATATCATCCTACCCTTCTTAGTAACATGTGTAGGATCTTGTATGTTTATGAAATCATGAGATTTCTTGTTTGAGTTATGATCTAAAATTAACACAAAGCTCTGATGCTTACTGATGCAAACCACTAAATGACTAAATCTGGATAGCCACAAAGCAAGACAAATTCCACCTCCAGAAAAGCTAAATCAGGTCACAACAAACACAAACAAAGGATTAAAAGAAGGATATGGACGCCACACTCCATAATAAATGAGAATAGGGAGTGATAAGTCAGGTTTGAACGCCATAAGATTGAATCAATCTTGATAAGTTTTGCAATTCAATGAATAACCCAAGAGAAGTTTCTCCCAATTCTTATAAAAAGATGTCAAAAGTTGTTTTTGAACGCATAAGTTGCATATTTATATGCCCTACGTTTGAACCTAACAAAAGAAGTGAAAACAAGTTTGTTTGGTATGCCCACTAGACCAAAATTCATAATACCTAGCCTTAGTGGGCTAATAAGCCCATTTAAGACCCAACTGACTCTAATATATGCCCACTAAGTCTTAGACCACATTAATAGTACTTGGGCGCTATATGTTCGACCTTCAAGGCTTCTCTTTTGGCCCAAAAAAACTTGTTTGGGGCAAATATCTTGAATCAGCCCAACCTTGTCATTGGACCGTTTGGAATGTCCAAAGGGTTATTAATAACTATTCAGACATTAGCTCCTTGGTTCTCATCATTGTCCTTTTCACAACACCATTTAGGCTAGTTTATGGAAGATCTTACCCTATGCCATTGAAATTAGAGCATGAACCATTTTTAGCTATAAAGTTTCCTACCTTTGACCTAGACTTTATAGGTGCAAAATGAATACTCCAACTCAATGGGCTCAATAAGTGATTCGACATAAAAAATCAAAATTCACATATACAAAAATAAAAGGCAAAGAAAAGGCATGAACAACTTCAGAAGATGTTTAACTCCTCTTTTTCAGATGATTTGTTGCTCTTATGTAAAGTTGATGTTAGTTCTATAAAGTTACTCATGGATTCCCTAACCAACTTTTGTGCTCTTTTTAGCTTAAAATTTAATGAGTGAGAATGCTTTATCCTTGTTTCCGCAACTATGAGCTCTAATGTTTACCATCTTGGCTTATTCACTTAAATTTGGTAGTTTTTGATGCTATCATACTTTGTAAGTTCCCGACGAAGCTATTTACATGATTTAGCTTAATTAGAGTAATAATTACTTTTTAGTACATAAGTTTGCAGCCAATAATTTGTGGATATGCTTAAATTATTTTTGTTACTCAAAGTGGCTAACATCTATCATCATTAGACTAGTGGACAAGTGGAATACTGGAAAAGATTGTGGAGCACTTAAGTAAAGGTCAGTCTGTGGAAACTCTTGTCCCTTATACCTTATTGTTTAGGCTAGTTTATGGAAAATCTTGTCCTTATCATTTAAATTAGAGCATAAACCATTTTTAGCTAAAGTTTCTTAACTTTAACACAAACTTTATAGGTGAAAAGTGAATACTCCAAATCATTGAGTTAGATGAGTGGTTCAACATGGCATATGAAAATTCATAAATACAAAAATAAAAGCCAAAGTAAAGGCATGGATAACTTCGTAAGTTCTTTAACTGCTCATTTATAGATGATTTGTTGCTCTTATGTAAAGTTAATGTTAGATCTATAAGGTTGCTCATGGCTTCCTTGGGCAAATTTTGTGCTCTTTTGGGCTTAATGTTTAATGAAGAGAATGCTTTATCCTTGTTTCCCTTGGCAAATTTGTTAGTTTTTGATGTTATGGCACTTTTTAATTTCTTGAAGAAGCTATTTACATGAGTTGGCATAACTAGGGCAATAGTTACCTATGAGTACATAATTCTACAACCAATAATTTGAAGAAGTGCTTAAATGATTTGTTCTTACATAAAATGGCTAGCAACTATCATGATTGGACTAATGGACAAGTGGAAGTCACAAACAATGAACTAAAAATGATACTGGAAAATATTGTGGAAAACTTCAGTAGAGGCAGGTGTATCGAAAATCTTGTTCCTTGCACCATACCATTAACGCTAGGTTATAGAAAATCTTGCCCCTTACCATTGAAACTAGAGCATAAACTGGTTTTCAATTAAAAGGTAAGAAACCTTAGATCAAGACTTTATAGGTTAAAAGTGAATACTCCAAAATAATGAGTTGGATAAGTGGTTCAATATGGCCAATGAAAATTCACATATACAAAAATAAAAGGCAAAGAAAAGGCATGACCAACTTCACAAGATCTTTAAGTACTCTTTTGTAGAAGAGCTTAGGTGAAAGAATGAACTAAAGTTGTAAATCACAAGGACTCTAGCAAAGGACAAAGAAAAAAACACCAAACAATGATAAGGAAAGTATAGAAACCTTATTTCTATAAAGCTATGGCTCTGATACCAAATAATATGAACCCACTAGGTGACCTGCCCTAGGAACTCTTGATCCATTTGTTATTCATGCCCAAAATCCTGGAAAAAATTTTGAACGATTAGATTAGAACCTTAAGGAAGCTAATTCATTAAAACCCAGGTCTTAAGATGTCACAAAGGTTGAACACAAAAGAAAAAGCAAAGCTTGTTGGAAAATAACTTAATTTTTATTGATAGTGATGATGATTTTGTAATACATGAGATGGCCCTTTAAATAAGCATCATAATATCCCAATCCTATAAGGAAAGGGCTTTTTTACCTATTCCTATTTCATACTTAAGTAGAAAAACTAAGAAAGGGAATCCTTAATTTGAGGATACAAATCAATTTTGAATGTGGATATCTCCTAAATTAAGGAAACAATTTGATTTATCAAGATATGAATGAAATTATTAAGGAACAAGTCTTAACAAGGCTTTGTTCACTCAAAAAACGTAAATTTAGGCTTAATTAAATGAACATAACTAGCCCACTTAATGATTGCATCTTAATTATGTAGATTAGGCTTCCTTCAAACCTATGCATGATGATCAACCTTGGATCATGGATTCCAAGATTGGTTCATCATGTACTAAGTGTTGTCCAACATCATGGACATAGAGATAAGTAATTACTCTTGGTAATGCTTAGCACCTTCAATAATAGCCTCCTTTTCTTACATCTCCATGATTAATCCTTGCAAAGCTTCTTTCATTCGTTTTGTTCTTGCTGTAGTCATTGGACCTTTAACTCCATGCAATGGGTAGTAAGAAAATTTGCTAACATCATTTGGAGCCATTTGATCAGTATCTTGATCCCCATCATTCCACCTCTCCTCGAAAGGATTTGTCCTCGAATCACCTACATTAAACAAAGACAAATCAGCAACATTAAAAGTAGCACTAACATTACCATAGTTGCTTGGCAAATCAAGCTTGTAGGCATTGTCATTGATCCTCTCCAAGACTTGAAAAGGTCCATCTGCTCAAGGTTGCAATTTGGACTTCCTTTGTGTAGGAAATCGTTCCTTCCTCATGTGCACCCACACCTAATCTCCAAGTTCAAAAACAACTTTTACACACCCCTTGTTAGCCTGTCTTGCATATTGTTCATTTTTCCTTTCAATGTTAGCCTGAACCTTGGCATGTAAATCCTTCACAAAATTTGTCTTTTTCTTTCCATTATGATTAGCATAATCATCAGTAGGAGAAGGTAAAATATCCAAAGGAGTTAAAGGATTAAAACCATATACAACTTCAAAAGGTGAAAAGGAAGTAGTAGAGTGAACAGACCTGTTGTAGGCACACTCAATACATGGCAAAAAATTTTCCCTTTATTTTAAGTTCTTATATATGATAGCACACAATAAAGTAATAAGTGTCCTGTTAACTACTTCAGTTTTCCCATCTACTTAGGGATGTGCAACAGTAGAAAACAAGAGTTTAGTTCTTAACTTAGTACTTAAAGTGCACCAAAAATGACTTACAAACTTAACATCTCTATCACTAACAATTGTCTTGGGCAAACCATGCAATCGAACAACCTCTTTAAAGAACAAATTACCAATATGTGTTCCATCATTGGTTTTAGAACATGCAATAAAATGAGCCATTTGGTAAACTGATTAACAACAACAAATACGTTGTCCTTACCACTTTGAGACCTTGGTAAACCTATGACAAAGTAACGTGCACCACAGAAGGGTTGAGTAGGATGGATGAAGTTTTGGTGGTTTTTCCTTGGAGGATTGAATTTGGCTATGAAGGAATTAAGATGAATAGAATTTTTCGAAACCCTAAGCTAATGGATACGTAAGGCTAATCTCTACAACACCTCTTAGAAACTTGTTCCAAACAATCTCTATGATCAAAATCAACCAAGAGAAAGGAACCAAATAACACGCCACAATTAAGCAATTGATAAGTGGAATTAGGTTCTTGGTGAAATGAAAACAAGAGGATAGTTCCTCACCAAAGCCGACGGCTACAATAATAGTAATACCAAAATCTTCTTATTTCTAACCCTAAGTAGCCTATTTATACCTAGGTCAAGTAATAAAAGGATGGGCTAAAAATACATCGAAGCCTAAAATAAAACAAAGGTCGAAAAATAATAAAAATAAGAAAGAATTGCTCTTGGTCTAAGTGAATTAAATAGCCCAAGTCCCATTTAATTAACACATAGCTGACTTCTACACTCCTTGGGCTTAAGTGATAGAACATTAAAATTAGCCGAAGTCTTCATGTCTTCAAACCCAAAGTGTGCCCAGTCTAAGGATTTGAGTTAAGTGAATTAATTTAGGCTGTAACCCATTAAACTCTCCTCCAATAGGCTTGGAACTCTCCACCCTCTCCAAATAGAAGCCCACATATAAAGAGCCTCTTGGCCCTAGCTTTTATCGTGGGCCCTTTTGGCATGACAAGCTCACTCCCTAGGCTTTTGACAGCCATGCCTGGTCGATTTGGTGTCACCCTCGTCCTTCTCACATCACAAAATCCATAGAAATATCAATTTAAGGTTGACTAGGGACAAGTAAAAAGGTATATAAATCATGTTGCTTTACTTTAGACTTTGCTTGCTTACATGTTATGCACTTTTCACAAATAGATTGCACATCATGTTTCATTTTAGGCTAATAAAAATGTTCATGCAATATATCCAAAGTCTTTTGGACACCAAAACCACCCCTATGAGTCTCCTTAACAAGTAACTCACGGATAGAACTAGTAGGTATACATAATTTATCTTTCTTAAATAGAAATCCTTCATGCCTATAAAAGTCACCAAACGCACACTTAGAACAAGCATCCTACACTTGGCCAAAATCAAAATCATTTGCATACAATTCTTTAAGTAATTCAAAACCAAGTAGTTTAGTTTGCAAAGAAGTAATGCGTACCTTCTCGACAATGCATCATCCATAATGTTATCCTTTCCATGTTTGTACTTGATGACATAAGGAAACGTTTCTATGAACTCCAGCCACTTGACATGCCTTTTATTGAGCTTAACTTGGGATTTTAAAAACTTTAAACTCTCATGATCAGAATGAAAGATGAATTCCCTTGTCCACAAGTAGTGTTGCCATATTTGAAGATTTCTGACTAATGCATACATTTCTTTATTATAAGTAGGATAATTCAATGCTGCCCCATTTAGCTTTTCACTAAAATAAGCAACTGGTTTGAAGTCTTGCATCAATACAGCTTGTATTCCAATTCCAGATGCATCATATTCAACTTTAAAAGCTTTATCAAAATCGGGCAAACGCAACAAAGGTGCATTAGTTAGCTTATCTTTCAATATATTAAAAGCTCGATCATGCACATCATCCCAGTTAAAAATAACATTCTTTTTAACAAGTTCATTCAAAGGTGCAGCAACGGAACTAAAGTCTTTAACAAACCTTCGATAGAAACTTGCTAGACCTTGAAAACTTCTCATCTCATTTGCACTCTTAGGTTAGGCCGGTCCCTTATTTCCTTTACCTTCTCTTCATCAACACTAACACACTGTGAACTAACAACAAATTTAAGAAAAACAACAGATTCCATGCAAAATGTACACTTTTAAGATTTGCATACAATTGGTTCTCTCTTAATACACTAAAAACAACATGCAAGTGTTCCACATGATCATTTAAAATCTTGCCATTAACTAAAATATCATTAAGCAAACTACCATAAAATTTTCCAATGAAAGCAGGCAAGACATGGTTCATAAGCCTCATGAAAGTAGTAGGTGCGATAGTTAAACCAAAGGGCATTACTAACCACTCATACAATCCATATTTAGTTTTAAATGTCATTTTCCATTCACCTCCTTCTTTTATACGAATTTGATAATAGCCATTCTTTAAATCAATCTTATAAAATAAGCATGAGCTATGTAATTCATCAAGCATAAAATCTAATCAAGGGATGGGATGTTTATGCTTAAATGTTAATTTCTTTATGGCTTAGCAATCTAACACATATGTCCCATGTTCCATCTTTCTTTGGGACTAGGATTATGGGAACTGAACATATGCTAAGACTTTCTAGCACAAATCCCTTTTGCACCAAGTCACCAACTTGTCATTGTATCTCCTTTGTTTCCTTAGGATTGGCTCCATAGGCAAGTCGGTTAGGAATAGTAGCCCTGGGTATGAAATCTATTTGATGTTCAATGCCTCTTAAAGGGGGTAGCCTATGTGGTATCTTCTCGAGAAAAAGGTCCTCAAATTCCTATAACAAAGAAACAACCACACTAGGTGATACAACTAGCCTTGGCAAGGAGGTTCAATGCCACAACACTACTAAACAAGACAAGCTTTCTATGTCTAGTGGACCAATTACAAGGCAGCAAGCTTCAAAGCTTAAGCAAGCTATGCAAGGATTTGTTCATGGCTTAATCACATCTCAAATTCACGATGAGGCCAAGAAATCCATGGAGGAACACCAAGGCATCACAAAGCTTGTAATTTTGCTAAGTGAGGCATGAAGAGGGTAGTACTTATCCAATTTTGAAGACAAGCTCAATATCTCTTATAAAAGGGCTGATTGTACTATTTGGGCTTGTAATTTAGTTGCTTTTATTTAGTTTAAGTTTTGAACTTGTTTTATGGGCTGTTTGTATTAGGCCTATTGTTTGCTTTAGAAGTTTAGGTCATCTTATTTTCTACAATATAAATAAAATGAGATGAGGGCTGTAATACAACTTTTTGTGTCATTTGATTAATGAAATTTACAAAATTTGGATTTCTTTAAGAGTGGTGTGATTGCCTTCTTAGTTACTTCAAGAAATTAATTTGCAACGACAAGTAAGTACTTGCAACGTGAATTAGTCTATGATTTCTTTGGGATTAGGTCTCAATTCACGAAATTGAGGTTTGATCTAGCATGTTCTTGGGATAGAAAGTTGGGGTAATGAACCAATAGAATTAGGGGGGTTTCAAGAACCCAAATTTCTTGAGGTTTCCATATCATCTTAGTATCAGAGCTTTGGCTTAATTCTATTGAACTCATATGTATCCTTTTATGCTTTTTTGTTTGTTTCTTTGAAAATCTCACAAAAATTCGTTTCTTTTTTTGTGTGACAAATCTGCCCTTTTACATTCTTTTGTTTCTTTTTGAATTCTTGTTTCTGAATTCATGTTCTTGTTTTCTTTTAGTAAATCTTTGCTTCTTGATCTTCAGGCCTAAATAAAAAAATCAGAGAAAAAAGAATAAAAAGTGAAAAAGAATAAAAAGGAATCAGAAAAGAAAAAATCATGAAAAAAAAAGAAAAGAGAAAATTTCAGATTGATCAAGATAGTTTTCTTTGAATCATATATGCAATTCTCATCGATCGAGAATTGGACAATCATTTCTTTTACATAAATTCAGGTTGTAAGCTCACATTAGCCTAATTTGTGTGCAAGAATCATTAAAATACATTGAATTACCTATCTTTCAATTTAGGGCAGATTTGAACTTGTTCCTCAAAGTTTCAGGTTTTTGGTGAGTTTAGTTATAATTGGTGTGTCTTTCTTTGTTTCTTTGTTTAATTTCTTGTTTGTGCCTATATTTGCCTCTAACACATTGAATTGGACAATTTTGCACTCATATTGTTCAATTACTTATAAGAATCATTGCATACACTTTCTTCATTCGTGTATTAGCATAGAAAATTTTTCGCTGTCCGTTCATTATATTTGCTTCTAGTTTTTGTTCATTTTGTTTTCTTGTTAGGATTCATCTTGTTCTTTTCTAATTAATTTGTGTTGTTTTCTATTTACTTGAATTGGTTTCTAAAGAGTAACCTTCAAGGCATCAATTAAGAGGTAAAAGGAAAGAGAGTGCGAGCCTATCTAGTGAAAAGTCAATATTTTGTGTGAAACACGAGTGGTAAAAATTTTGTTCTAGAGTGAAACACGTAAGGGAGTGCTAGTGAGGTGCTTTCTAACATTTTCTTGTAGGTTTCTAACATGTCTAATGAAAGTGATAATAGTGCAACGAAGAAAGATCAAAGGAATCCAACAGATCAGAACTTCACTTTGCAAGCCATGTATCATCAATTTGAGAGGCCTAACTTAAGGTTTTATGATATGGAAGAAAGTTTTGAGAGATTGAAGGAGGAATTACAATCTGCTGGTGGAGGAGATTTGGGAACTATAAGAGATGCTACTACTCCGATCCGAAACATATACAATTATGAAGTTTCTAATGATTTTGATGAGGATGATGAGGGGGAGTGGCGTAGGGGCAGAAATCAAGGCAGAGGTGGAAGATATGGTAGGGGCAGGTTTAGAGGTGGTAATACAACAAGAAATGAAAGAGGAAGGGAAGAAGAAGTAGAAAGAGTGGACAAGAATATTGGTAGCATCAAAATGAAGATACCTCATTTTCAAGGGAAAAATGATGCAGATGCCTACCTAGATGGGAAAGGAAAGTTGAGATGATATTTGCTTGCCACAACTACTCAAAAGAGAAAAAGGTGAAGTTGGCGGCAGTTGAATTCTCACACTATATTGCTGTTCGGTGGGATCAGTTGCTATTAAGTAAAGGAAGAGTTAATGAAAGGCCAATTGAGACATGGTAAGAAATGAAGGCCATAATGAAGAAACCCTTTGTGCCTAGCCATTACTATAGGGAGTTGCACCAAAGGCTCCAGTCTTTGACAAAAGGTACTAAGTGCATAGAGGGCTATCATAAGGAGATGAAAATAGCCATGATCAAGGCTAATATTGAAGAGTATAGGGAGGCCACCATAGCAAGGTTTCTTGTTGGTTTGAACAAGGATATAGCCAATGTGGTGGAAATTCAGGAATTGATTAATATTCCATGAAGATTGAAAGGCAATTGAAGAGTAAGGGCTCTAATAAGGCATACAATTATGGTTTTTCAAGTTCATGGAGTTCCAAATGGCCTAAGAAGGAAGAGAAGGGGGACATGTCTAATGACTACAAGGACAAGTCCAAATACAAGGGGACACCCTCTAAAGGTACCAATTCTAACTCTAATGCTGTTAATACACCTTCTAAGCATAGAGATATGAAATGTTTCAAATGTTTGGGATCTGGTCATATAGCTTCTCAATGCCCAAATAGAAAAATTATGCTTTTAAGGGACGATGGGGGAATTGAATCTCAAGAGAGTGAAGATGAAGAAATGCCTCCATTAGAGGATTGTAGTGATGTGGAGGTGGAAAAACCTATCCAAGCCGAAGCCCTTATGGTTAGGCGTGCTTTTAATATGCAAGAGAAGATTGAGGTGGATGAGAAAAGAGAAAACATCTTCCATACCTGTTGCTGGATAAATCGTAAGTTGTGTAGTATGATTATAGATGGAGGAAGTTACATCAATGTAGCTTACAGTTTTGGTAGAGAAGTTAGGGCTGCCTATTATCAAACATCCTAGCCCATAGAAGCTACAATGGCTCAATGGATGTAGGGAAGTGAAGGTGTAAAAGCAAGTTATGGTTGCATTCTCCATTGGTAGATATTCAGATGAGATTTTTTGTGATATAGTACCAATGCAAGCGGGTCACATATTATTGGGGAGGCCTTGGTAGTATGATAGGTGTGTGATCTATGATGGCTATAAGAAAAGTACTAATTCAAAATGGGACATCAAACCTATGTTTTAGGTCCTCTATTGCCAAACGAGGTCCATAAGGATAATATCAGGCTTGCAAAAGCCGTTGAAGAACTAAAACAAAGAGAGGCCAAGAGTTTAAAAAGAAAAAATGAAAAGAGGCCATGAAAGAAAATTGATAATAAAATCCCAATTGAGAGAAATTGCACTAGTTAGGAAAGAAAAGAGGGAACTGCAATCGAAAAAGGAGAGTTGAGTGAAAAGAAGAGTGGAAAAAAAAGGGCACTTTCTTTGCAAAATCAAAAGAGTTGAGACAAGTGTTGTACACACATAAGCCTTTAATTTTGCTTAACTATAGAGAAACTCTTTATAATGAGGCTGACCTTGATTCTTCTGTGCCCAGTGTTATTAAATCTGTTTTGCAGGAATACTCAGATGTGTTTCCAGATGAGATATCCAAGGGACTTCCACCTTTGAGAGGCATTGAACACCAAATTGAGTTTGTGTCAGGAGCTCAAATTCGAAATTTCCCATCTTATAGGAGTAATCTTGAGGAGACAAAGGAACTTCAGAAGTAAGTGGAGGAACTTTTAGAGAAGGGGCACATAAGGGAAAGCTCCCATGTGTTGTTCCTATGTTGTTAGTGCCAAAGAAAGATGGAACATAGTGCATGTGTGTAGATTGTAGGGCAGTAAATAAGATAACGGCAAGGATCGCCACCCTATTTCTAGACTAGATGATATGCTTGATGAGTTACATGGTGCAAGTTTATTTACAAAAATTGATCTCATAAGTGGATATCATCAGATTAGGATGAAAGTAGGAGATGAATAGAAAAATGCTTTTAAAACTAAATATGGTTTGTATGAATGGGTGGTCATGCCATTTGGTTTGACAACACATACCTAGCACTTTCATGAGATTGATGAAACATGTTTTGCATGAATTTATTAGCAAGTTTGTGGTTGTATACTTTGATGATATTATGATTTATGGCAAAATCCTAGCTGAGCATGTTTTGCATCTTAAATCTATACTTGAGGCACTTAGAAGTAAAAAGTTGTATGCTAAGCTTAAAATGTGTTCTTTTTGTATGGATAAATTTGTGTTTCTTGGCTTTGTTATTTTTTCCCGTGATGTTCATGTTGATGAGGAGAAGGTTAAGGCCATGAAAGATTGGCCTAGTCCTAATTCAGTTAGTGATATGCGAAGCTTTCATGGTTTGGCTAGCTTTTATAGGCATTTTGTTAAGGACTTTAGCACCATTGCTGCACCATTGACTGAAATAATTACAAACGGATGTTGGCTTTAAGTGGAATGAGGCACAAGAACTCACATTTAATACTTTGAAAGATAAATTATGTTCTACACCTGTTCTAAGTTTGCCTAACTTTAATGAAGCTTTTGAAATTGAATGTGATGCTTCCGGGATAGGTATTGGTTCTGTTTTGATGTAGGGTAGGCATCCTATTGCTTTCTTTAGTGAAAAGCTTCGTGGACCATAACTGAAGTATTCCACTTATGACAAGGAGCTCTATACCTTGGTGAGAGTATTGGACACTTGACAACACTACTTATGGCCAAAGGAGTTTATATTCCATTCTGACCATGAATCACTTAAGCATTTGAAAGGCTGAGGTAAGTTCAATAAAAGACATGCAAGATGGCTAGAGTTCATTGAAACTTTTCCATATGTGATTAAGTACAAGAAAGGTAAGGAAAATGTAGTAGCTGATGCACTATCAAGAAGATACACTCTAATCAATACTTTAATTTCTAAAATGCTTGATTTTGAGTTTATTAGAGATTTGTTTGCTTTGGATTCCGATTTTGGGAATGTTTATGGTGCGTGTGAGCATGCTACATTTCAAAAGTTTTATAGGCATGATGGGTACTTGTTTAAGGAGAATAAGCTTTGTGTACCTAATTGCTCTATGCGTGACATACTAATGCATGAGTCACATTCTGGGGGTTTTGAGGAAAGATGTTGAAAAATTCTGTTCTAGGTTTGTTGCATGTAGACAAGTGAAATCAAAGACCCATCTATATGGTTTGTATACCCCTTTACCTATGCCTAAGCATCCTTAGATTGACATATCTATGGACTTTGTTTTGGGACTGCCTAGGACTAAAAAAAAGGTAGGGATAGCATATTTGTGGTTGTTGATAGATTTAGTAAAATGGCACACTTCATTGCATGTTATAAAACTGTTGATGCCACAAATATTGCTGATTTGATCTTTAAGGATGTTCTGCATTTGCATTGTGTTCATAAGACCATTGTTTCTGACCGTGATGTAAGGTTCTTAAATCACTTTTGGTGTGAGCTTTGGAAGAAATTAGGTACTAAACTTTTGTTTTCTACTACATGTCATCCTCAAACAGATGGCAAACTGAAGTGATAAATAGAACTTTAGGTTCTCTTTTTCATGCTGTTGTGGGTAAAAATCTTAAAACTTGGGAAGAATGTTTACCTATGGTTGAATTTGCATATAGGAGCATTCATTCTACTACTAGTTATTCTTCATTTGAGATAGTTTATGGATTTAACCATTTAACACCTTTGAATTTGTGTCCTTTTCCATTAAATGAGATATCTAGCAAGGATGGACAACATAGGGCTGAATTGGTGAGGAGCATCCATGAGAAGGCGAGGCAGCAAATAGAGAACTGTAATGATGTAAATGCTCACAGGGCTAATCAAGGGCGCAAGTTGATGAGATTTGAACCTGGCGATTGGGTTTGAGTGCATTTCAGAAAGGAGAGGTTTCCTAAGCAAAGGAAATCAAAGTTGGATCCTAGAACCGATGGACCATTTCAAGTGCTTGAAAGTAGGATTGATTTGCCAGGTGAGTATCAAGTGTCTGCTACTTTTAATGTGGTCTCCCTGTGATAATGTAAGGGCAGATTCGAGGACGAATCCTTTTGAGGAGGGAGGAAATGATACAACTAGCCTTGGCAAGGAGGTTCAACTCCATAACACTACTCAAGAAGATAAGTTTTCTATGTCTAGTGGACCAATTACAAGGCAGCAAGCTTCAAAGCTCAAGCAAGCTATGTAAGGATTTGTTCATGGCTTAATCACATCTCAAATTCATGATGAGGCCAAGACATCCATGGAGGAACACCAAGGCATGCCAAAGCTTGTAATTTTCCTAAGGGAGGTGTGAAGAGGCTAGTACTTAGCCAATTTTGAAGACAAGCTCAATATCTCTTATAAAAAGGCTGATTGTATTATTTGGGCTTATTATTTAGTTGCTTTTTATTTAGTTTAAGATTTGAACTTGTTTTATGGGCTGTTTGTATTAAGCTCATTGTTTGCTTTTATTTAGTTTAAGTTTTGAACTTGTTTTATGGGCTGTTTGTATTAAGCTCATTGTTTTCTTTTATTTAGTTTAAATTTTGAACTTATTTTATGGGCTGTTTGTATTAAGCCCATTTTTTGGTTTAGAAGTTTAGGTCATATTATTTTCTACAATATAAACAGAATGAGATGAGGGCTGTAATACAACTTTTTGTGTCATTTGATTAATGAAATTTCCAGAATTTGGATTTCTTGAAGAGAGGTGTGATTGCCTTCTTGGTTACTTTAAGAAATTAATTTGCAACGACAAGTAAGTAGTTACAACATGAATTAGTTTATGATTTCTTTGGGATTGGGTCTCAATTCAAAAAAATTGGGGTTTTGTCTAGCATATTCTTGGGATAGAAAGTTGGGGTAATGAACCAATAGAATTAGAGGGTTTCAACAACTCAGATTTCTTGGGTTTACGTATCACTAGGCAAAGTAGGGTAAGGTCATTAGTAAAAAAATAAACATCCTTGTACATAAGTATAAGTAGTGGCTGCCTTGCGAACATAGCACTCTTAACCTCACTTTTTCTAACAATTACATTTAATTTATTGTTTTTCTCTCTTTTTTGAGCACCTCTCTCTTGATTTTTCCTCTCAGCCTCAATCTCTTTCTTTTCTCTCATTTTCTACTTTTCTTTAATTTTCTTTTTCTCTTGCTCACTAATATGATTTCTTCTCATTTTATACTCACTTGCTATCTTAATCTAATCCTCATAAGCTTGCAAAGGTTTAAGATTGGTTAGTACAACGGTTCGATTATTAAGTACAAAAGAGTAATAGTTCATGTAACCACCCATCATGTCTAACTTTCCTATCAAATTGCCATCGACAACATAATAAAACGTGTCTAGCATGCATTGGTACTGCATCACAAAGAACTTCATCTCTATATTTGGCAATAGAAAAAGACACTAAAACTTGCTTGCTCGCCTTAATTTCTCCATATTCATTCAGCCATTCCAACTTATTGATGTAGGATGCTTGAAGATATCCAATTTCAACTTATCTACTAACAAAGGACTAGCAATGTTAATATAGCTACCACTATCAATAATCATGCTACAAACCTTGTTTTTAAGGTGTCACCGATTATGGAAAATGTGCTCATGTTACACTCCTTCATTTTCATCTTTGGAATGAATATTTAGTGCATGCCTTACGACCAACATATCTCCATGCACAAGTTATTCAACATCATCATCAGAACAATCCTCCAATGGTGGCATTTCATCATCACTTGAACAAACACTCTCTACATGACCATTCTCCAACACTATCATAGCCCTTTTGTTTGGACATTGAGAAGCAATATGTCCAAGCTCTTGACACCTAAAGCACTTAATATCATGAAATTTAGGAGAAGATTTAAATTTTGTTTTACCTTTAGAAGCAGCTACCAAATCCATTAGCTTTGCATCTCCTTTCTATTTCAAGGTTAAGTTAGTTTCTTTGTTTTTCCAAGTTGATTTCTAAGAAGAGATGGAATTTAAACCTGATTTCTTGATTTTGGTTGTTTCTCAACCTTAATGGCCTTATGTAGCAATTCCTCCATCTCCACACAGTGTTGTAAGTCTACCATATCAGTAATCTCTTTGTTTAAACCACCTATGAATCTCGCTGTTGTTGCCTCTCGGTCCTCCTCTATGTTTTCTCTAATCATGACCACCTCCATCTCTTTATCATAGTCTTCTAGACTCTTGGACCCTTGAACTAGTCCTTGTAACTTTCTATGCAAATCTCTATAGTAATGGCTAGGTATAAATCTCTTGCTCATTACCATCTTCATTTCTTCCCATGATTGAATCGGTCTCTCACCATTCCTTCTTCTATTTATCACTAAATGGTCCTACCAAATACTTGCATAATCTATGAATTCAACAACTATAAGTTTCACTTTCTTCTCCTCATAGTAGTTATAGTAGTCAAATATATGCTCAACCTTTCTTTCCCGCTCCAAATAGAGCTTAGGATCATTCTTTCCTTGAAAGGATGGAATTGTCATCTTTATGTTGACTAAATTGTTATCCCTGTTGGAAACGTCCTTTTTGCCTCTTCTAGAGTTGGAATCTTTATACTCTTGTTCATCTTCCTCTTCCTCCTCAAACACATGCCTTCTAGTGGATTTAGAAGTTGATGAAGATTGTAAATCATCCAATCTAGTCTTCAACTTGTTAAATTGTTCATTGACAACCTTCATGAACAACTTCATGTCAATTTTGTATTGTTCTCCTTCACTAATGTTTATAACCTACAAGAAAAAGTTAGTAGCAAAACAAAAAAGGATCCTCACACACACTCACGTGTATTAGAACACAAAATACATGCAAAAGAATGTATTATAACACAAAAAGAGAAAGTGAACAACTTGTAATTGTTCTATCACACATGAATTGTCTAAAAAGAGAGGAGCGCAAAATTATTCAAGAATTAGACAAATGATCTTGAATCAATTAACCAAACCCAGAAAAGGAAAGAAAATATCTTACGAATAATTGTCTTAGAATATGATTCTTTGATTACAAAAAAGCATCAGATTGCAATCCTAAAAGATAATTAGATGCAAGATACACAAATCAATTCACAACGTCTCTTTTATTTTCTCCTTTCTATTTTGTTTTCTTTTTTTGTTTTTTTGAACGAAACTGATTCAAAATGAAAAGAACGATACGAGCTTTAAAAGATAGCAACAAAAGAATTGCAATGTATCTGAAATTGAACTTAGGTAAAAGAATCAACTGAAATTGTAAATCAGAAGGACTCCAACCAAGGACAATGGAAACAAACACCAAATAATGATAACGAAAGGATAGAAACCTGATTTATACAAACCTAAGTCTTTGATACCCATTAGGCGACTTGCACTAGGAATTCTTGATACATTTGTTATGCATGCCTTAACTCCTAGAAAAAAAGTCAAAATAGAACCTTATTGAAGCTAAATCCTTAAAACCCTAATCTTAAGACGCCATAAAGTTTTATCACTCCCTTGATAAGTCAGATTTGTATTCCACCAAGAACATAAAGGAACAAGCATAGCTTGCTGGAAAATGACTCAATTTTTATTGATAGTCATGATCTCGTAATACATGATATAGGCCTTTAAATAAGCATAATAATATCCTAATCTTATAAGGAAAGGGCTTTCTTACCTATTCCTAGTTCATACTTAAGTAGGAAATGCCTAAATAAGAAAGGGAATCCTTAACTTGAGGATACAAATCAGTATTGAATGTGGAAATCTCATAAATTAAAGAAACAATATTATTTATCAAGATATGAACGCAATTATTAAGGAACAAATCTTAATAAGGCCTTATTCACCCAAAAAAACGTAACTTTGGGCTTAATTAAATCAAAATAACCAGCCCACTTGTTGATTGCCTCTTAACAATGGAGATTGGGCTTCCTTTAAACCCATGCATGATGATCAACCTTGGATCTTGGATTCTAAGCATGGTTCACCGTGTACTATGAGCTCTACTGTTGACCATCATGGCTCAATCACTGGGTTAAATTTGGAAGTTTTTGATGTTATGGTACTTTTTAAGTTCTTGACGAAGCTATTTACATGATTTGGCATAAATATAGCTGTAACTAGTTATGAGTACATAATTTTGCAAACAATAATTTGTAGAGGTGCTTAAATGATTTTCTGTCAATCGAAATGGCTAGCATCTCATCATTAGACTAGTGAAGTCACTAACAAGGAACCAAAAAGGATACTGGAAAAGATTGTGGAGCACTTAAGTAAAGGTTAGTCAATGGAAAATCTTGTCCCTTGCACCACATCATTCAAGGTAGTTTATGAAAAATCTTGTCCTTACCATTAGTATTAGAGAGTAAACAATTTTTAACTACAAAGTTTCTTAACTTTAACATAGACTTTATAAGCGAAAAGTGAATATTACAAATCAATGAGTTAGATGAGTGGTTAGACAAGGCATATGAAAATTCACATATACAAAAATAAAAGGATAAGTAAAGGCAAGGCTAACTTTTATGATACGGAAACCCCAAAAAAACAAGATTCTTGAAACCCCCCATCCTATTGAATCAAATCCCCAATCTTCTATTTTAAGAACATGCTAGTTCAAACCACAATTATATGAAATTGAGACCCAAATTCAAAGAAAACAGAAGAATTGAACACGCCACAAGCGATTACCTTGATAAGTGATGCAATCCTTGAAGTAACAACAAGAAGAACACGCCTTTCTTGAAGAGAATATCTTTGAATTTCATTAATTAACTAACCTGAAGTTTACAAGGATAAAATAAGGTATTATACCCTTGCTCACGTCCTAACCCTAAAGGGAATAGGTTACAAACTCATTTAATGCTAAAAACAAGCCTAATCCTAACTAGTTTAGGACTTATAGCCCAATAATGCAATCTGATCCTAATCCACTGAGGATTGGGCTAAACTAACTTAAATAAGACCAAAATAACTTAAATAAACCTAGGGGAATAGGCCTAATGGAGGTGTATAATAAACTAAAGCAAGCTTACAAACGAATATACAGTCCATAACAAGTCTTTTGGCCCTAATAAATAAAGGAAAAATAACAAGCCCAATGTATTAAATTAAGCCCATAAGAATAATTGAACTTTTCTTGAAATTTGGCTAAGTATTAGCCCCTCCACACACCCTCTCTAGAAGAATCACAAGCTTGACTACTACACTTGAGTTCTCCATAGATCGTTCGGCCTTGGCATCAAGGTGAGATGTAATGTGACTTTGAACAAACCCTTGAAGTTCTTGTTTAAGCCTTGCTGCACGTTGCCTTGTAATAGGTCCACTTGGAAAAGTAAGCTTGTCTTGGCATGTGACACCTTGATCTCCATTGCTGCCATGGCTTCTTGTATCATTTCCTCCCTCTTCAAAGGATTCGTCCTCGAATCAGCCCCTACATTATCAAATGGAGAGAGATTAGTAACATTAAATGTACCAGATACTTGATACTCACCTGGCAAATCAATCTTGTAGGCATTATCATTAATCTTTTCAAGGACTTGGAAAGGTCCATCACCTTTAGGATCTAACTTGGATTTACTTTGCTTAGGAAATCTCTCTTTCCTGAAATGCACCCAAACCCAATCACCAGGCTCAAATTGCATCAACTTTCACCCTTGATTAGCTCTTTATGCATATGCTTCATTCTGCTTCTCTAAGTGTTGTCTTGCCTTCTCATGAATGTTACGCGCCAAATCTGCCTTCTTTTGTCCATCTGAGTTATCTCACTTAAAGGTAAAGAACACAAATCTATAGGAGTTAATGGATTAAAACCATAAACAATCTCAAAAGGCGAATAATCAGTAGTAGAATATATGCTCCTATTGTATGCAAATTCAACTAATGGCAAACATTCTTCCCGTGTTTTAAGATTTTTACCAACCACAGCACGCAAAAGAAAACCTAAATTTCTTTTCACCACTTCAGTTTGTCCATCAGTTTGAGGATGGCTAATAGAAAACAAAAGTTCAGTACCTAGTTTACCCCAAAGAACACGCCAAAAATGGCTTTAAAACTTCACATCACGTCAAAAATAATAGTCTTAGGAACTCCATGCAAAGGCACAACATCCCTAAAAAAACAACTCAGCAATATTACTAAACCAATCTACAAATATACTATCCCTACCCTTTTTAGTCTTAGGAAGCCCTAAAACAAAGTCCGTAGATATGTCAATCCACGGATGCTTAGGCACAGGCAAAGGTGTATACAAACCATACAGATGAGTCTTAGATTTCACTTGTTTACATGCGACACACTTAGAAAAAATTTTCTCAACATCTTTTATCATGTTAGGCCAATAAAAATGTTCACAAAGTATGTCATATGTCTTTTGAACCCCAAAATGACCCATCAAACCCCCAAAATGTGATTCACGCACAAGAGCTTCATGTATAGAACATTTAGGCACACATAACTTGTCCTCCCTAAACAGATAGCAATCATGTCTATAAAATCTTTGGAATGTAGCATGCTCACAAGCACCAAACACATTACCAAAATCAGGATCCGAAGTGTACAAATCTCTAATGTACTCAAACCCCAGAAATATAAAACTTAAAGTCGTAATTAGAGTGTACCTTCTTGAAAGTGCATCAGCAACTATATTCTCCTTACCTTGTTTGTATTGTATCACGTATGGAATGGTCTTTATGAACTCCAGCCACTTTGCATGCCTCTTATTCAACTTACCTTGACAAGGCATAGAGTTCCTTGTCATAAGTGGAATAATTCAATTGTGGCCCATGAAGCTTTTCACTGAAGTATGTAATGAGACGCTTACCCTGCATCAAAATGGCAACAATACCTAATCCAGAGGCATCACATTCTATCTCAAAAGCTTCATTAAAGTTAGGCAAACTCAATACAGGTGCATAACACAATTTTTCTTTCAATGTATTAAAAGCAAGTTCTTGTACCTCATTCCACTTAAATCTGACATCCTTTTCAATTATTTCAGTCAATGGCACCACAATGGTACTAAAATCTTTCACAAAATGCCTATAAAAGCTATTTAAATCATGAAAACTATGCACATCACCAATACACTTAGGAGTAGGCCAATCTTTAATAGCCTCAATCTTCTCCTCACCAATATGCACACCACGGCAGAAATAAAAAAGCCCAAAAAAAATTTTTATCCATACAAAAGGAACACTTTTTAAGTTTAGCATATAGTCTTTAACACCTAAGTGCTTCTGGTATAGATTTAAGATGCATAACATGCTCATCAAGGCTTTTGCTATAAATCAGGATACGATCAAAGTATACAATCACAAACATGCTAATAAAATCACACAAAACATGGTTCATTAATCTAATGAAAGTGTTAGGTGCATTTGTCAAACCAAATGGCATGACCATCCACTCATATAGACCATATTTCATTTTAAAGGTTGTTTTCCATTCATCCCCTACTTTCATTCTAATATGACGATAACCACTCATGAGATCAATTTTTGTAAAGAATCAAGCATATCTTCTAATCTAGGAATTGGGTGGCGATACTTTAACGTTATCTTGTTTACTACCCATCAATCCACGCACATATGCCAAGTTCCATCTTTCTTTGGCACTAATAGCACTAGAACTGCACATGGGCTTAGACTTTCTCTCGTGTGCCCCCTCTCAAGCAACTCCTCCACTTGCCTTTGAAGCTCCTTTGTCTCCTCAGGATTACTCCTACAGGTTGGGTGGTTTGAAATTTGAACTCCTTGCATGAAATCAATCTAATGTTCAATGCCCCTCAATGGTGGTAATCCCTTGGGTAACTCATTTGGAAAGACATTAGAGTATTCCTGCAAAACAAGTTTCACAACACTAGGCAAAGAAGGGTCAAGGTTAGTCTCATTATAAAACAACTCCTTATGCAAAAGCAAAACCATTAGTTTATGCATGTACATTACCTTCCTCAACTCTTTTTCTTTTGCAAAGAAAGTACTCTTTTTTATTCCACTCTTCTTTTCACTCTTCTCTCCTTTTTCAATTGTGCTACTCTCTGTCTTTTGCTCACTAGTGCACTTACTCTCAGTTGGGCCTTTGTTCTTATTTTCATGAATGGCCTCTTTTTCTTTTTTTTTTCTTTTTAAACTCTTAGCCTCTCCAAGTTTATGTTCTTCCATGGATTTTGCAAGTCTCAAATGATCCTCTTGAACTTCTCTTGGTGAAAGAGGCACCAATGTGAAGTGTTTCTCCCCCATCTTGAATGAATACCTATTTTTGAATACATGCCTATCATATTGCCATGGTCTCTCCAATAGTAAATGACCAGCATGCATAGGAACTACATCACACAACACTTCATCAGAATATCTCCCAATTGAGAATGCCACTAGCACTTGCTTGTTCACCCTAACCTCTCCACACTCATTAAGCCATTGCAACTTATAAGGATTGGAGTGCTTAATGAGAGGTAGACCCAATTTCTTAACCAAAATCGTGCTTGCAACATTGGTGCAACTACCTCCATCAATTATTAAACTACACATCTTACCCTTAATTAAACATCTGGTGTGGCATATGTTCTCCCTTTGTTCATCAAGGTCTATATTTTCTTATGCATTGAGAGCTCGCCTCACTACTAGTGCTTCGGCCTGGACTGGTTGCTAAACTTCTTCATCAGTGCAATCCTCCAGCTCAGGCATATCACCTCCATCACTATCTTCTGATTCAATTACCCCATCTCACAAATACATGATCTTCCTATTGGGACATTGGTTTGGCTTATGACCTTGAAGCATTTGATGTCTCTTTGCTTAGGGCTAGGATTTTTATCATTAGATGTAGGCGCACCTTTAGTGGCTGTCCACTTTTCCTTCGACTTGTCCTTATTGTCATAGCACTTATCCTTGCTCTTTTCCTCCTTGTTGGGCCATTTAGGATCCCAAGAATTTGAAGGTCCCGAGGTGTTGCCCTTGCTGAAGCTTTTTCCCTTCAATTGCTTCTCAATCTTCATAGCTATGCTTACCATGTCCTCTAACTCTAAGTATTGATGAAGCTCTAACACGTTGGCTATCTCTTTTTTTAGACCAGCAAGGAACCGAGCCATGGTAGCCTCTCTATCCTCCTCAATGTTAGCTCTTATCATAGGTATGTCCATCTCCTCATGGTAATCTTCCATGCTCTTCATGCCTTGCCTCAATGTTTGGAGTTTTTTATGCAACTCCCTATAGTAGTAACTTGGCATGAATCTCTTTTTCATGATGTGTTTCATCTCATCCCAGGTTTCAACCAATCTTTCTCCAGTTCATCTTCTACTAACCATCAATTGATCCCACCAAATAGCAGCATAATTAGAGAACTCAACTGCTGCTACCTTCACCTTCTTCTCCTCAGAATAGTTGTGGCAGACAAATATCGTCTCTACTTTTCTTTCCCACTCAAAGTAGGCATCTGCATCATTCCTTCCTTGAAATGGTGGCATCTTCATTTTGATGCTACCAATGTTTACCTTTTCAGTCTCATCCTCCTCTCTGCCTCTTTCAGCTCTTCCTCTATAACCACCTCTATTTCGGCCTCTATCTCCTCTACCACCTCTTACATCGTTTCGGCCTCCATACCACTCTTCCTTATCAAATCCATCTTCATCTTGCTCCTCCTCATAGTGATAATGATTATGAACTAGAGGGTTCGGTCTTCTTCTTGTCCCATTATTCCCTAAAGATTCGGCTTGAATAGTTCTGAGAATCCTATCTTGTCTTTCAAAGTTTCTATCTTGCTGCTCAAACTTGTCTTTGACTTCAAGGAACATAGTCTCTATTCTCT